>RJWT010049754.1:0-10950 GCA_004365215.1 Cuniculus paca | reverse complement strand
GCGCCTGCTGGCAAGCGTGAGGTTATGAGTTTGATTCCCCTTAGCAAATAAAATAAAATAAAATAAAATAAAATATAAAATAAAATAGGAAGTTTATTTTGGCTCACAAATGTAAAGGGTTTAGTTCATAGCTGACTCCAAGGCAGGGTAGCTCAGCAGAGGGCCATTGCAAAGCAGGCAGGAGACAGCAAGGCAACGAAGTAGCAAAGAAGCAGCTGAAGACTCAATCCATGAAAAGTTGCAATAAGTGTGTGTTATGGTTTGTGTCTAGATGTCCCCCCAAAGCCTCATGTGGTTTTAGATAGGCTTTTTTTGGAGGCAACTGAATGTAGAGCTTGTGATTGATTCATAGTGCAGTACTGGAATTAAGGATGCTGGGTGATTGCTGGGTCAGTTCAGTGATTGGATTGGCACTGCCCTAATCCCAGCAGTCTGAATAAGATAAAAGGGGCAGATAGAGACTTGTTTCACCCTTTCGTTTTTGTGGCTTTTACTGTCTTCTGCCACCCCAAACACCATGCCCCTCTACCATGAGCCACCTGCTTTGGAGCCAACTGATTATGGACTGAAACCTCTACAAACTGTGAGCTAAATAAACCTTTCCCCTTTTAATCCTTGAGTGTTGGGTATTTTGTTTTAGCATTGAGAAAAGTAACAAACACAGTTTTGTTTCTGATACTTTGATATAACAACCACTCTGGGAAACAAGTGGAATATTGATTAGGCAAATGGAGAGCCTCATGCACTCATAGGCTTATAGCTTATAGCCAACTTGCTGGTAGGGAGGGGTGGGGTTTGGTCAGAAGAGGCAGTCACTGGGGGCGTGGCCTGAAAGAGCTTCTTTCCTTCACCAACCCCTCCCTTTCTTCTCTGCTTGTGTTGATAATGCCATATTCAGCTCTCCACTGCCAGGCTCCTTTGCCAGCAGATCATGCAAGACCTGAAATTGAAAATCCAAGCCAAAATGAACCTCTCCTCCCTTAAATTCTGGGAGCAACAAGCAAAGTAATATGAAATATTTAAATTCCAATTTAGTGGTAAGACATAAGTGAACTGCAGAGTACACATGTATATTTGGGTGAATCTCAAAAATAAAAATTACATTAGACTTGAAGAGCAAGATACTTATGATTAGATGTATACATGACATGTTATGTTATCATTGATACAAAGTTCAAAGATAATAGAAAACTAAGCATTATACTTTCTGGGGATAAGTACTACATGATAAAAGAGTAAATAAAACAAAGCAAAGGACTGACATGAAGTTCAGGATTTGGAGCAGGGTATCAGGGGCACTAGCAAGGCAGTTGCAAGGAAATACTGACTTTATTGCCATTTTATTTGTTCGCACTTATGTGTAAGTTTTGTTCTATCATAAGTGCCTCAGGCCCTAAAGATGCTGCCATGTGACTTTCTAAAGTGATTGTTTCAGGAGTCCAAGCAGAGCATACTATTTCTGTATATCATGCCCAAAACTAGAATGTTGGGCTTTTTGATATTTCTCTACTATGCCAGAAGCGAATAGTACCTCATTACTTTAATTCGCATTTCTATCACTACTGGTGAGGCAGAGATGAGCATGTTTGTTTTCTCTACCAATTTCCCTATTAAACAGCTTTTCTTTGTCTTGGATAGCATTTTAAAAGTGCATAAATAGTCTAGACCCTTTTATGTTTTTTGGAGAAGGTGGTACTGGGGATTATGCCCAAGAAGTAAGAGAGACACAGGAAGGGATTAGGGTCCCACTATCCATTTCTAGGGCACACACACTAGCCCTGACTTCTTAAAGGTTCTGCCACCTACTCTTGTAGGGTGGTGTCACATGCCTGTGATCCCAGGACTCTGGAAGGCAAGGGTAAGAGGATCCAAGTTCAAACCCAGTCTGGGGAACTTAGCAACTTAGTGAGACCCTAAAGGCTGGGGATGTAGCTCAGAGCAAAGGCTCTGGATTCAGTCCCTGGTACTGAAAGAAGATACAGAAAGCCCCACTACCTGCCTATAGCACCACAGGCTGCCAACTAGGCCTCCAAGACCTGGGCCTTTGGGAGTTAGTGGTCCAAACTATAGCAATCAGTTTTTCCAGAACCACTTACTAAAAATCTCATCTTTTCCTTGTTGATCTATAATATCACTTCTGTGAGGGATTTTCACATATATATCCAAGAATCTTTTTCTGGGAACTCATTCCACTCCATTGGTATATTTGTCTATGCCATACCATTATCAAAGTGTTTTAATTGCTATATCTATGTATGGAACCTTGGTATTGGAGAAACAAATTTCCTTTTTAGGTTATCTTAGCTACTTTTGGACCTTTATTTTTTCATATAATTATAGGATAAGACTTTAAAATTCTTCTAAAATGGAATTTTGACAAAAACTAAGGAGGAGCACCAAGATGGCAGAGTGGTAAGCAGCAGAGTAAGAGTCTCTCTGAGAGTTGCCATCCAGACACTGGAGTATAGCAACATGAGGAAGACAAGAAGGAGGGAAGTGGGTCCACTGGACCCAGGAAAGATCTGAAGTGCAAATTCAAGCCCACAGAAAGAATGAAGGGAGAAATTTCAGTGAAAAAGATGGACGTAGCTAGTGGCGCTTTCTCCTTGAGACACTATGCAAGAGGAATGGTTCAAACCTGCAGATACACAGTGATAGCTGGCAACCCCAGAGGCCTCCATGGAGAGACATAGCAGTGGAGGGAAACAGTGGATGTGAAGGACTGCACTGACTGGTAGTGAGTGCTGAGGGCTCAGTTGTCCCATGCAAGAGAGCAACTGACCAGGAGACATTTTGGAGAGGGGCCAGCAGAGGACAGAACTCAGAGTGATTGTAGGCTCCCAGCTGGGCTCAGGCCCACAGAAGGTACACTGATGGCTGCAGGCTGAAGAAGTCTGGTCTCATCCAGAAGGTGCAGGCTTGCTAAGATTATCCACTACCCCACCAAAAAGCTACTGCTGACTTGCTGGGATAAATCAACACAGATCTGGACTCTGTCTCCACATTGTCTACCAGTGACAGTGGAGACAAACCTGAAAGTGAACTCTCCCCACCTTGTTTGTTTTTTGTTCTTGTTGTTTTTGTTTTTCTCCCTCTTTCATTGTTTCATCTTATTTTTATTGAGTGTGAACATGATTTCTAGCCTCTTTGTGGTTGTGGCTCTGTTCTGTTCCTTTTGTCTCTTTCCCTCCAGTCTTCTGCACCAGTTTCCTGAAGTTAGCCTGATCCCTCTTTGTCTCTAGCCTTACTTCTAATGTCTTCCTCTTCTTCCACTTCTTTATTTTCTCCCTAACCCCTTTTAAATTTTAACCCCTGAGGGCAAAATTGACATATTAAGGACTTGTGCACTGCATATAATGTTCTGGTTTGTTTTACATTTTGTTATATTACCACAAATCTAGTTCATATGGTTAAAGATGGCAAATTAATGGTTAATTCAGTTTGTCATTTTCTAGTCTGTGTTCGATACTATTGTCAGTGCTGATGGTACCATTATAGCCAAAAGTGACATAATCGTTCTACATAGCTGTTCTTTCCAATATTCCAAGACCAAGATTGACTAAAGGTGACAGAAAATACTGTTACACAGTGCCAAAGAACCAGGGGTTGAGCCAAATGGGCAGCAACTTCTCATCCCCAACAAATTGAAGAGGTGGGATCTTGCAACAGACTCAAAACCCAAAAGCCAGCTATACCTGGAAGATATCTCAGAGAAGTAGTCATTTCCCAAGGGTTCTAAAGACTAGCAATAAAGCAACCCACCAATTTACAAGCATCACTCCTGAATTAAACTAAAAAAAAAGCAGAGAAAATGAGAAGACACTTAAACAAGGTGCAACCCCAGATATCCAGTTCACCAAAGGTAAACCCAGAGGGGCAATGAGTTGGGAAAATCTGAAAGCTACCTACCTCTCTGAAGTGGTAACAACAAAGCAATTGAATGAGGGCCTAGAAAAAAAATAATAATAATTTTTTGACAAAAATTAAGAAGGAGCACCAAGACAGCAGAGTGGTAACCAACAGAGAAAGAGCCTGTCTGAGAATCCTTGTTCAGATGCTGGAATATAGCAATGTGAGGAAAACAATAAGGAGAAAAGGGGGTCCACTGGACCCAGGAAGGATATGAAGCACTAATTGAAGCCCACACAGAGTGAAGAGAGAAACCTCAGTGAAGAAGAAGGAGGTAGCTATTGGCACTTTCTCCCTGAGATGAGCCCACTGAAGATAACTGCAGAGATGATGTCCACAAGGAAAGCCATGTTTACTGACTCTAGTGAAGATACAGACAAAAAACAGAGGAGCTTAAGAAAATTATGGAAGTCATGAGTGCTCAGCATAGGAAAGAAACCAAATCAATAAGGCAGGTTTAAGCAGATACGCAGAGAATAAAAATTCCATTGAAAGTATCTGTAGCAGATTAAACCAATGTGAGGACAGTTTCTCAGATATGGAAGACAGGCTTGCAGTTAGCAATCATGAAAAAGAAAGCTTTCTTTAAAAAAAAGAAGAAGCAAAGGACCATGAGAAATCAATCCAGCAGCTGCTAGAAAAGGCAAAGAATTTAAAATTGATTGAAGTCAGTGAAAAAGCAGGAGATAGCACAAATTATATTTTTAAAAAACTGTTCATAGACATCATGGCAGAAAACTTCCCTGATAGAGAAAAAGAATTTGATATACAGATAAGTGAGGCATATAGGACTCCAATTACCTACAATCAAAAGAAAATCTATAGCCAGGCATATCATTGTCAAGATTCAGAAATTCAACACAAGGGCTGGGGATCTAGCTCAGCGGTCTAAGCGCCTGCCCGGCAAGCGCAAGGTCACGAGTTCAATCCCCGGTGCCGAAAAAAAAAAAAAAAAAAAAAAAAAAATTCAACACAAGAGTAGAATCTTAGAAGTTGTTAGGGAAAAGAAACAGATCACCTATAAAGGAAAGCCCATCAGAATTGCAGCTGACTTCTCAGCACAAACCTTCAAGTCAAGGACAGCTTGGAGTGAAGTATTTCAAGTTGTAAAAGAAAACAAGCTTCAACCCAGATTGAGGTACCCTGCAAAACTATCTTTCAAAACTGATGGAGAAATAAGATACTTCCATGACAAAGAACATCTGAGGAAATTTATGACCACCAAACCAGCACTCGAAAATGTTTTGAAGGATATTCTAGAAAGAGATAACAAGGACTAAAACTTCACGAATCCCAAAGAAGGAATCCACCAGGCAAGGCAAACAGAGGGACAGGAAAAAACAGGAGAGGAAGCCAACAACAGGAAAAAGTTAGGATAAGTCTGTATATATCAGTTATAACCATCAATGGTAATGGTCTCAACTCACCAATCAAAAGACACAGACTGGCAGAATGGATCAGGAAGCAAGATCCAACAATATGCTGCATACAAAAAACACATTTAATTCAAAAAGAAATTCATAGACAAAAATTAAATTTACAGACTATAATTTTTAGTTGATATTGCTAATGTACAAGAATATTACCAATTTATTTATGTAAATCTTGGACTTAACCACTGTTCCAGACTGTCTTATATTAATCTATTGTTTATAATTTCTCTTGAATTACTAATATCAATCATTATCTACTTTAAAAGCATTATTTTGTTCCTTTTTTCCTATTATGTTCTAATTTGTATATCATGTTGCATTGTTCTGTTATCAGGAAATGATGACAATGGACATCTTTGTCTCATATTGTTATTTACATAGACAAAAACTAGAAAATAGTCTAAATGTCTAAGAATAAGAAAATATGTACAAAAATTATACCATGTTAGTATAATAACATTCTGTCATCAACAATTTGTACTTTCAAAGACATTTAATTTAAATTAATAATATACCCACAATAAAATGCTATATGAAAAAGCCAAGGCATCAAACTCTAAGTATTACCTCATTCAAGTTTTATGATTACAGAAGAATAAATTATATATCATGTTTATTTATATATGTAACCTAAGTGGTCCTAGTTTTCAACACTTACAGGATTGAGCTTCCCTAGAATATCCAAATATCCAAATATAAATCTCTGCCCCAATCCACAGGACTATGAGAAATCTAGTCCTCCTTGCAGCATTTCTGATTTTCAGAGTGGAGTGCCCTGGTTTTCATTCACCACATTTATGTGTGACTGCTACCCCAGGATGCTCCATCAGTTGCTTTGCCTGCATCACCATTTCTCCACACCCCCACAAAGTAAGCCCCAGACGTGGATAGAACCTGCTGCTTCTTTACTCTTCAGAGACCAACTAACAAAGAGTAAATATGGTTCGCGGACAGCATGACCAAATTGCAAAGCAAGAAATGGAAAACATTAAATTAAAATTCATGTACCATTGCTCTTATAATCCACTGGCCACAGCTGTGCCCAGGGAACCCTGTCCTTCCTCTTCAGCCCTTAACTTCTGGTCTGCTCCTGTGTTCCTCCCAACTAGAGCTCACTCTTGCATTCTTTCTCTCCTCCCTTCACTCCCTACCCTTGCTCCTAGGAGAGCACCCTTGTATCTGAAAATGGTAAAGGAATTAGAATCAAACCAGCTAACATTATGGTGACATCTTAGGACTATACCCAGCCCACAAGAAAGGCTGCCTTTACCTTACTAAACGTCTCCATCTAAAGAACCACAGACTCTGAAGTTGGAATGTCCAAGCTCAAATCTCAGCTCCGCCATTTACTACTTTTGAGCTGTGGAAAGTTGTTTTTCCTCTCTGTGCCTTGGTTTCCTTGCCTGAAATATAGGGATAATAATAGAATATTCCACACAGTGTTATGAAGATCAAGTAGGATGATATATTTAAAATGGGACACTTTCTAGTTTATAAAAAATGCAAACCATTTCTACTAAGATTACCATGAATCACAACTAGGAGCAATATAGTGACAGTTGTGGTAGAATTACTTTCCCAGTATTGGGGATCACAATATGGGGAAAAACTCTTGATTAACTTGTATCTGCATTGCAGGACTCAGTCACCAGAGCAGCTCTTCTTAGAAGAGTCTACCCCCAAAATAAATTCTTGCCTATAGCATTAGAGCCACCAAGACTTCAAAAATATCCTCAGAACACTCTGCAAAATAAATATGTATCAACTTGATACATATTGATACACAGTAGAAAAAGGGAAATGTCAAAATACATAAACTAAAATATTGATTGCAGTTATTGCTGTTTAATAGGATTATGGATGACGCTTACTATTATACCTGCACATTTTTGTGTCTTACTCACTATGGTCTTCTATTTCTTTTTTCACATGAAAAAATATTACAAAAGAGAGGGAATGTATTTTCTACATTCATACCAAATAAGAGAGTTTATTAGAACCTGTCAGGTCACAAGAGTCTACAATGAAATATAGTAGAGCCTTGCACAAAGGGAGTGTTTTCCAAACATTCAGTCCTGGCAGAGCCTTGCTGCCGTGTGGCCACATTGCTGTCCCGAGAGTGGCCTGGGAACTTTTCAGCTGTGGCTCCTTAATGTATACAATTAGAGTTTTGTTCCCATGGTGCAGAGCTGCGTACTGACATGAACTTGTAATAAGACCACATCCTCAGTGTGCAGTTTTCCTGTGCCGCATTTATTCTCACCTTAGGAGTGGATCACAAAAAAATGCTTCAGTAAAATCTATCATCGTAAGCCATAGCATTACTACTTTCTGAGTTTGTTATGGCCACCCTTTTCAGACAAAAGAATGGACTGTATTTTAAGATAAGAAAAAGGATTCACTTAGAGGTTAATGGAAAATGTCCTCAACCCTCTGAAATACAGCAACTGAGATGCATCAGAGGCTTCTCATTTTGAATCAGATCTACTTTTCCCTGAAAAAATGACCTTTGACTTTTTTTTTCTTTCCTCCTACTCCTTAAAGGGTAAATCGTTCCTTAATTGACTTCATCATAGAATAGAACCCTGAAGACATCTAATAACAACAGTTAACAAAGGGTAAACAGATCATGAACTCACAGAAAATATGATGTGGCAGTGAGGACCATTTTCCAAAGTGTGCTCCTCCGATGTGTTGCGTGAAATGCTCTTCAAGAAAAGGATTCCGTGGACAAATATGTGCTAAAAACATTCTGGATCCTTTTCCTTAGGGATAAAACATGCATACTGAAGGACTAAGAAATTCTTCAATGGTCTGTAGCAATCTGTGAAATTCACAAGTCTCTAAATATATTTTATCAAAAAATTCTACTCCAGACTCTTCTAAACATCTTCTAACACTTGGGTTCCATGGAACATTCTTTAAGAAACAATGATAGATATTTAACACATTTTGGAATCAAATATTTGATAACTTGCAGGCCTGTTTTCAAATTCTTAGATGATTTTTACATTCTTGGTTTCCAGCTTTAAGAATGGACACAATAAGACCAGCTGAGATACTTCCATCAGTAACTGTGGAGGTGAGAAAGGGAGGCCCCTGTGAGATAAGGGAAAGGACAGCTGTGGGCTTGGAATGAGCACAGCCGAAATGTATTAAACCTCTTTATTCAAGTTCTGTTATTCATAAGATGTTTCCTACAAAATGTAGTGCTTTCCTCAGGAACCATGCTGAGAATATTGTTGAAGGATTCATTTATTATTGTAGGAAAAATCACCCCAAACAAAGCTTTCATGATATGTCAAAAGGCCATACAGAAGGAAAGAGTAACTTACATATCCAACATCTCTTTATGTCTCCTATCCTGCCCTGGGGCTCAGAAGGGAAAGTTCCTAAACTAGTATGCCAAGATCTCAGGCACTGCTACACCATGGGACAAAGATTGTTTACAGGACCAATGGATCTTAGTTAGTTACAAAAAGCATAAACACTTTAAGATTAATTTGTGGAAATAAACAAGTATTTGTCCCACAAATGGGACAGTTGTGGAAAAGTTTCATTAGATAATCTCTTCTGCTAGAAAAAAGTAAACGATTAGTTTTCTGCCTTCTAGAAAGCTAAAGAGACAACTCTCATGAATTCTGACCTCATCAGTTGTCCATTTGACCAACTACACCAAATTCTACTCTAGCCCTGAGGTCTATCTTTGCTGTTCAAAAGGGTATTCAACATACGTCATTGTTTTAGAGAACCTCTTGAATAGGATACACTTGTCTAACTTCTGACTTTATCTTGGTTTGAAAAAAATCAATGTAAAGAGTTATCTTTTGCTTCAGTGAATCATTCACTAAAACCTTTTATAACTTTAGTAAAAATAATTTATGGTAGTTCCCAAGTTTAGGATCATGGATTTTCATCCTGTGATATAGAGGTTAGGACTAATCTTGACTTTGAGTTGAACCAGTTAGTGATTCATTATACCTCTGTGTGATTCATGGAATAAAAGTATGAGTAACAAGAATGAGGAGGCTCTGCTGATCAACCTCACAATCTCATTTTCTCTAATATCTGTCAGAAAGATACCTCAATAAAAACACTGAGATTTATAATAGCTTTAAAGTTACTGTTATATCATTCATTGTCTATGGTTTAAAAAATGAAAGAATGAGGAATCTTGAATTCACTGTCTCCCAGAGTATCTATGGTGGACAATCTACAGCCTTCCCCACACCCACTTAGGTTGTATAGGTGAGATTAACCCTCCGTGGGCTCCAGGACCGGGCTCTGATTGCTATAATCCGTCAGGATGCTCTCCCTACTCTTGCCATCCATACTGCTTCAAGTAACCTGGGTTTAAACCAACCAATGATTCAATCAGTGGGACTCTCAGAATTTTGTTAGAGTTGAGGAAAACATTCTATTTATCTTCAGATAAGGGAAAAGAAGCCTTCGTGTCTAATTGTACTGATAGATTAAGCTGTGCTCTAAGGAGGCTCAGCCTCAGGGTGAAGCTCACATTGTAAATGACAGACAGAGCTGAAAGGATACACGAAAGAGGGACCACCATGCCATTAGAGCTCCAGTCTAGGACCCACACCACCACGACTTCATAAAACCTATAAATTCCTTTATTGTTTATCTGGTGTGAGTCAGTTTTTCTGCTACTTCTAAGGGAAAGCTTAAGCAGAAATATTAATCTATGGCACAGTCATAAAATCACATTAAAATTAGTGCAGTGATTACAATTCTATCCTTGGCAGTACTTAGAGTTCAGTGTTTTTAAAACAAATATTATCTTTAAGTTCAACTTTTAATAGGTTCTGCAGTTTTTCCTTAGTGAAACAGGCCCTCCTTTTATAGTCTTGGTCTACCTTTTCTTCTATTTGTCCTTTCTCAACACCAAACCTCCTGAGTTTCCCATTCAGGAGGGTGATAACAAGAAGAGAAGGTTTCATACCTCTTAACACAATTACTTCCACTCTAGAGCAATTCTAGAAAGTTGTCTCTGTGCACAAATGAGGTGCATCTTCTGATTTAAAATGTCTTATATAAACAATGAAGTCCTTGTATTCCTCTTGTTAACTGTCTAGTGGGAAAAGGTTGTAACCCAGGGCAATTTTGCTGAAAAACAAAAAGCAAAATGAATAAAAACACAAAAGGATGAGCAGTTGAGGTCAAATCTAAATCTGTGGTTCTCTCTACACACACACACACACACACACACACACACACACACACACACACACAAAGAAACACTGTATTTTCTTTTTCAATTTTTATTTCTTGCTGGTACATAGTTGCAGTACATAATCACATTCCTCATGAGGTATTTGTACAGAACATCTTGATTCTTTTTTCATTCCCTTCTACTCTCCTTTTTTTTCCTTTCCTCTATCTCTTGGTCCCCTTCCCATTTGCTAAAGATCTGTCTTCTCAATTCTTATATCTATCTTTTACTTTGTTCTTTATTTATATTTTGTGTTTCTTATATAAGAGAAATCATGTGACATGTAAGCTTGTGTGTCTGACTTATTGCACTTAATATGATAGTCTCAAATTGCATCCATTTTCCCACAAATGACTCAAATTTCTTCTTTAAGTCAAAGTA
>RJWT010049753.1:0-10958 GCA_004365215.1 Cuniculus paca | reverse complement strand
GGAATGAATATGGAGATTTTTCAAAGAACTGAATTTAAAAATTCCATATGACTCAGCTATCCCCCCTGCTAGGCATCCTCCCCAAAGAGCATAAGTCATCCTACTACAGAGATACATGCATGCTAATATTTATAGCAACACAACTCATAAGAGCTAATTCCTGGAAACAGCATGCATACCCATCAGCAGACAATTGGATAAAGAAAATATGGTATCTACATATAACGAAATGTTACTTACCTATAAATAGTGACAAATTTGAACCCTTTGTAAGAAAATGGATGCATCTGAAAAAATATAATGTGGAATGAAATAAACCAGATATACAACCTTAAATATCATATGGTATCTCTTATTTTAGTGAGGCAAAGCAAACAAATAAGATAATAAAGAATGGACAGAAAGGTACAAGGGGATGAATCTTTTGCAATAGGGATGTGATCCAAAGGAACAATGGGAAGAAGGGAGGAAGAGAGGAAGGAAATAAGAACAAAGTTTCCCATGTATAGGAACTTAAAAACCTCAATTAATGTAAACATGATAAGCCATAGAAAGAGCTAAGACAAATAATATCAAGAGAAATGAATAATGGGATAGGGTAACTGAAGGAAGAGGGAGTGGAGGGGAAGGGAAAGGGGATTTTAAAAGAGAAAGCAACATGCTGTAATATGTACATATAACTGTTCCCCAAGACCACTGTAAACTACATGAACTGCAAACTTGCACAAATAAAATTTAAAAAAAAATTACAAAAAGACTTTGTTTGATCTGATGAACAGAAGAGGAAACTTTGGTTCTATATTAAGAACCAAATTCTGGTGTGTTTTTTATACCTTAGGGAAGATGTGTGAAAAAAAAGGAATATGTACAACGTTCCTTATACACGTGGAGTTCAGGCTTCTAATGACTGAGTTCTCCAAAATGAGCAGGACTTTGGAAATGGTCTTGCACTGAAGAACCTGCTGTGACCAGAAAGGGGCTCCATTCTGGCCTTCACTCTAACGACCAGGCAAGGAGGATGCAGACATGTGCCGAGAATAGTTATTTACCTGACTGCCATCTAGACGTAGCATCAGAGACTCGGTATTCGGTCATTTTTAGTCAGCTCTCTCCAAAGCAGCACTAGCTTCCACAGCCTCCTGGAGAAAACCAGATTACATGGTTTTCCATGTGGATTTTTTCCTCAAGAGAGTCACAGTTCTACAATCACCACTTTCTCCGCCTACGTTGTCTCATGAGGCCTTTGACACTTCACAACTTCACTTCTCTGGAGATCTTTATAGCCCGTGAAGATAGTTGCCCGGGGTAAGAAATAAACTTGAAGACCAAGGATTCTCTCCATTTTGTAGGGGGGATCCTGATTGTCTAATGCTATTGGAAAGTAAGTATCACCTTGGCTCCTCTAAAAATCTATTGGGGCTGACTTCTCTTCATCTACCTTCCACTGCACATGGCAGAAGAAACCATGCTACATTCTGTACCCAGTAACCTTCAGCCACTGGAAGCACAGCGAGAGATGATACAAGTGAACTAGAGTCCTGAATCTCTCAATCAGTGGAAAGCATATGGGAATTTCTGTTCCTCCGATGCTAGGGAAGAGACTGAAGACTTGGTGGGTTAGACTGAACTCTACAATATGTTTGGCCCAAGAGGACCTGAAAAAGTTACATGAATTGCTTCTAAACCATGAAATGATGCATATAAGTTAGGTTTCCTTCTGTCTCCTCACTTACTTTTGTGTCATAAATATTTCCCTCGCTGTTATGTGGCTTTGATATTTATTTATTGAGTAGCCTTCATAATTATGATTTGACTACAGCATAATGATTCCCTTGGGAGAATGTACAATAATTTGTTAACATTCATTGATTGCTGGACATTTAGGTTTTTTCCAATGTTTTGTGAATATAAATAACGTTACAAAAAAATGCTCATTGCTTCTTTTCTGGTTTTAAGTCATTTCCTTAGTGTGCATTCCCCAGAGTGAGATTACTGCATCAAAGTGTAAATATTTCAATTGAAGAAGTCCAAGGGGGAAGAACACATTCTATACGCCTGAAAAATAAACTATGGATCTGGAAAATACCAATCAACTAGGACTAAATCTTTGTACCATTTGCTTTAATATAAAATTAAGGTAAACATTCTTTTTCTATAACTGAATCATGTGAATTAACATCAACCACACGGACCTTACCAATGGCCAGACCAAACAGATTTTAACTGTAGGCCTGTGATACAGCACAGTAGAATTTATCTCACTCCTGAGTTCAGTACAACATTCAATTGTATTATCATTTTCCCAGTAAATACCTCTTGTCCTCTCTAAGTGCAGCTGTGTGGAAACAACAGTGTCCATTTGGCAGTGAACCACATACCAAAGTGTTAATTATTATTCAGAAATAAAACTTAAATCATTTCACCTAGATGACTGATCCTAAGGTACTATTTACTTACCAAAATAAAATCATGCCTCCTAATCAAGTTTTGACTTTTTTAAGTGTCAGTTTTCTGATAAGGGAGGATGTATGATGGCCTGTGAGGGTAAGGTGTGCTCGCAATGCTCTCTCCCATCTCGGTCTTCCCATGATTTTTGGCATTTGGAATATGTTTCTGGAACTTCACCTCAAGGCAAATTCCAGGCTTGCTTTATCTTTTCCGTAAGGGAAACATATTTCACAATAGTTACACTATAGCGATATTTGTTTCACTTCAACAAAAACTTACTGAATGTGTATACAGAGAGCCATATGGAAAGAACAGGGCATAAGGACTTGCTGCACATACAAATGTAAGTTTTCTGTATTTCAATGACTTTGCCTACTAAATTAAATGAATAATAGCTCTTTCATAAAGTAAATGTGAGTGCAAATAATGTGAATGAGAAAGGTGCCTTGTATACAATAGGTACTCAGTAAATGCAAATTTTGGGGGGCTCTCAATAGAATTATAAACAAAGGACATGGTTCTTGCTGTCAGAATGTACAGAATAATGAAAAAATACAAACAGCTACGATGCCAAAGTCTGTGACCGATATCATGAAAGGGAAACACAGTGTGGAAGGAAAGATAAGGACAGACATAAAAATCTTGGTGTGAATATCAGAATCAGAGAGTGCTACATGGGAATGAAAATAAGCCTGAATGTGAATTCGAAGTCCCATTTCACCAAGTACCCTAACTTTTTTTAGACTAAGTGTCTTTAGATGGAAATAAAAAAGTAAATTAGTATTCCTTGCTTCTGGAGTTCGAAAAACAAATGGGGTCATTCATGATTTTCTTTGTAACTAACATCCTGTGTACTCCTTAATTTTTTTTTTATAATGCCAATTCTAAATTTACCTATGTAGAAACCTCTGTGGAGGTAGTGGGATATGAAATGGATTTCATAGAACTGGCTGTGTGTTTACCACATATTAAAAGAACTGGCTGAAGGAACAGCTTAAGAACAATTCATGGAAAAGAAAATGCTCCATAGGGTGAGTGATTTAAATAAAAATAATAGTGCAAAATATGTTGGGCCATATGCAGAAGTCTTTGAATGGATGGTTAGCTGAGCATGTATTCACATTTTATTTGACATCATGGAAAGCTCTTGAAGTTTTTAAAAGCAGAACTAAAACTACCCTAACTTCAGAAATAAATTTTAGAGAAGAATTCCCACATTCGTATAGGGACGCAACAGTTAACAACCTCTGTTCAGAAGGAATATATATCACCCACCCTGCAATCAAGAATTGAATTAGAGGGATTAGCTTCAAACATCTTGTGGACAAAAAATGTCCACATCCTAATCCTCAACAATGAGTGACTATGTTACCTCCTAAAAGAAATAAAAGGCAGACTCACTGCAGGTGTGATTAGGGATCTTGAGAAGGGAATAGTATGCCGGACCATCAAGCTGGGCCCAATGTAATTGTAAAGGTCCAATAAGAGGAAGGCTTGAGTCTGAAAATCAGAGAGAAGGGAGATGTGTGGTAGAAGCTAGAACAAGGTTGGACTATGGAGGAAGAGGAATGGAGGAATCCAGGCAGCCTGTGCTAGCTAGAAAAGGAAGGATCTAATTCACTTGAAAGCCTGCCGAAGGAATGCAATCCTGCCAACGTCTTGATTTTAGAACTTCTGACTTTCACAGTTGTAAGATGAACGTTTGTGTTGTAGTAAGCCACTCAGTTTGTGGAATAATACAGCATATATCAGCAATTGAAAACTAATACATATTCTTATCCTCTTTAATTTTAGTTCATGGCTTTCAATCTCTGTCCTCAGTACAAAACCCAAGTGAGTCATAAACAATATAAAATACCTAAACTTTTCTCCTGGAATTTCTTTTGGAGTACAATGACTATCACCCAATGAAGCATTTCAGAACCAATAAATCAGGTTTAGATTTAATCATTAAACAAACAAAAAAGAATTCAAGATCCATTTGCGCATGGCACTTTTGCCTATTTGGTTTTGTCTCATCAACTGGACACTGTGTAATACTGGAGTTTGAATTGTCAGCTGCGAGGTAGTCTCATCTTAGGACCAGAATAGATCCACAGACAAGAAGTTACATTCCTATGCTGGTCTTTGGGAACACTCCCATCCTTCACAAAATAAAGTCTTACATTTATAAGTCTTTATTTCCTTGCTGTTCAATGTTCAAATTCATCCTTACTCAACCTGGAATTTGGAGAAAAAAAATCACTAAGCATAGTTAAAGTTACATGAAATTGGAAAGGGGAAAAATATATCACTAATGAAGTTACTTTAAGAACTTCCCAGGAATTTTTCCTGGCCATTCTTTTGTGTTTCTACCCCGCCCCCTGTGACTTCAGCCAGAAAACATTAAAATGAGTTCCTTATACCATTCATGGTTTGCAGGTGAGGGTTGTCTGAGCTTTAATTTGCTGTTTGATTTGCCCCAGGATTTTCAGGTGTTGCACGAGGGAGTAAAGTACAGAGTGTACCTTGGTTCTTGGTAGTCAGCCATTGGATGATGGCCATAGTATTATTAAACCATCCAAGCATGCTGGATCTCAACCACAAAATTTAATTTTCTCTACTGCAGGGACTAATCAACTATGATAGACTGAAAGACCTAAAGAGACTATTTTTATCTGCAAAAAATTTCCCCTTTCAGACTGAAGTGAAGCTAATTTTAGTTTTGTCTATCCTCAGGGTTGCAAACATTGATAGAAAATTCAGCTTGATGAGGAACAGATAAGAGGTGGAATTTATATGAATACAATCTGTGTCATAAATTAAAGAAAGATGAAAGCTCTAGGTTATTGGTGACACCTTAGTAAATAATGTTTAAGGATTCTACTATAGGCAGTTCTGCTGTACAATACTTGATAAATCTGTGTACTCTATCTACTAGGGGTGTCTCTCCATTTTTTCCTCCTGTTCCCATCAGAATTTCCATCTATTTTGACCCATGTTCTTTTCCATGACACCTCCTCATCCTCCACTCTTATTATATCTCAACTCAAGTCATGTATCAGAGTCCAGAACTAGTGATACTGAAGAAGAAAGGGGAAAAATTCATATGCATTCAATGTTTGTGACACAAGTACTAAACTATCTTCAGACTCCTATGATAGAGAGCAATAAACCTAAATGTACAGAGCTACTGGCTTGTAAGTGCCTATTACAGACAACCAAATATTTTCCAATGATTCTCAAAGCGTCCTGAAAAAGGATCAAGATTTTGTTATTGATAGGAAGGAATTTATAAATATTATTTGCACTTCAGCTATTACCATGTTATCTTTTTTAAAATTTAAATTCTTTTTTAATTAACAAAAATGAAAAAAAAATACGTAGAAAATTATGGAATACTCAATTTTCTCCCTATTCTTGCTCAGAAGCTAGGCTAATCTCTGTCATTCTTGTTTTAATATCTGTACTATCAGAGCAAGTACCTAATCTTTATCTTATAAACTATTTAAACTACAAGACACCACTAAAGAAAGAAATCAAATTCATATTTTGACTACCTCAAGCTGGCTACTGAAGCAAAGGATGCCACATGGCATTGATTGTTTCTACCTGATGCAATCAACAAGGAATGATGAAATGGGACGAGCTGATTCTTGAGGTGGAAAAACTTTTGATTATGTGGATTATACGATCAGAAGCAGCAAATCCAGATGGCTCTGAGCCAAGTAACAATTGCAGGAAGGGCATGGTATCTCTTTCAAATACTTAGGGATGAGCTCATTGAGACATCAAAGAAGTAAGTTTCAATTCTAGGAGAGGACTGATTTGATTGCTTTAGGACACAAATTATTTGGCATAAGACTAGAGTATGGGGGTAAATTCCAAGTACTTATATAGGTGACCCAAGACTTACAGCAGTTTAACTTATAATATTGTTCAGGAAACAATTAAGATGTAATGAAGGTTAGAGTCAGCAGTGTATGCCAGGGACCTTCTGGGAGGTATAGGGTTTAGAGGGCCAGCTAGAAAGGCCAATCATGATTTTTGATCATTTTTATTGAAATATGTAAACAAAGTTTTGTGTATCCATCCTCAAAACAAAACTAGCACGATAAAGCAATTTGTGTTTTGCAGTGCAAAATGTATCTAGAGAAAACCAACTAGTGCTTTACTTAATGCAAATATTTTATCTATTTTATTTTATTTTGGAGTGGAAAGTTGATTCTGACTGAAGTGGAAATGCCAGTTAAACCAATGACCTTTTCGATCTTTTAAAAATCTAATGAAGACACTTTGTATTATCTGGAAGGATAGTAGGTGTCTTGGTTACTTTTCTCTTGTTGTTGAGACAAAATATCTGATACCCAAAATTAGGAAAGGGAAGGTTTATTTCTTAACAGTTTTGGGAGATTTCAGTCCATACTTAGCTGGTTCCAAGGCAGGGGGACATGGCTGAGGGGCAGCCTGGCTCCAAGAGGCAAGAGCAAACAGGGCAAAAGAGGGAAAAGCACCCCTCTTCCTAACCTTACATTGTAACCCTGGGCCAGTGCAGAACTCATGCTGCCAATCCCAACACTAGACAAAGAGCCAATCACAAACGCTAGATTCAGTTGCTTTCATGACTACATGAGGCATGGGGGGCCACCTAGACGCAAACCATAACAGTAGGTTTCATGGTAAGAACTTAAATGGCTAACTAGAAGACACAAAGGTAATAAGGAAACATTTTTAAGGTACACTTTTTGTACCCTAATGAGAAAAATCACCGTTGAGTGCCCACCACCATTCATCTTACTTTTCTTCCTTACTCGAGAAAGCTCCAGTTTTTTGGGATGGTTAGGAGGTAGCTTCTGATCAGTGTAACTGAATCGGGCTTAACCCTTTCTTCTCTGCCAGTAATTGGTATAAATGTGACTATAAGAACCAGCTGTGGGAAATGGGATATAAGGAGAAATGAAGAAGGAGCTGGTACTTCCCATGCCCTCTTCTGTTTGGGATGTGGTTCCTTAAATCTTTATGATTTGTGCACCAGCAATTATTTTGATATCATCAGGGAATATCTCAATGCCTGACTGAAGAAGTGTACTACAGAAGCTTGGAAAGAGGGGCGCTTGTCATTATTATCAAATCCCAAGCACAACCCAGGAATCACTTCCCCTGAGCCTTCTTTATCTTGGATTAGTAAGTGTTTTACGTTTAAGCAATTAGGTTGAGTATTTTGGTACGTGCAGCGAAAAACAGTCTTCATGATAAATTCAATGGACTCCTTTTTCCCGGGTGCTTCATCATGGTACCCAGAGATTCAAACAGTATTAGAAAATAGATTTAGGGGTCTGTGGCCCAAAGAACCACAGTGATTGTCCCAAGAAATTTTCCTTCAGGAATGGTGGGAAGAGCTTGAACCAGAATAATCTTCCTTGTGTATAAAAGTTAGCCCAGGTCACAGGTAAAGGAATAGCTGGGTTCGAGATCAGTTTCAAATGAAAGAATTATACATCACTCTGATATTTCAAAAGCTAAAAGAATTGAGAGATCAGAAATTCTGCAAACATGTAGCATGAACTGAGCAGTATTTACTTTTCTAAAGCATTCTTGTTTCTATTTCTGAAATCTCTTTGGTAAATTTCATACCCAAGTTCCAGGAAATTGGGACATCTTAATTTTACTTATTAAAAGAGATGTAGCTGAATTACCTTTCAAAGGGAGAAAAATGTTAGGAAGATCACTGCGTGATTCATGCTGTAAAATTAATTTATGTTACTTTTAACTCTAAGGAGAATTTCTTAAACAATTCCTGGGAAAAAGAGAGGGTGAGAATAAGGAAGAAAGGGTGGAGAAGAGGAGTGTCAGAAGAGGAACTGAATGAAATAATGGGCCTTTTAAATTCACCAGTCTGGTGATAAAGGTTGTACTACACACATGTTAAATTTATCAAGAGAAGGCAGGACAGCTTGCATGAGTAAGAGAGAAAGCAATTTTGAAAGGCCTTTTCAAAATGACTGCTGTTGAGCTTTTACAGGAAACATTAGCTTTAACGGAGAAAAATGGAAATAGAAGGAAGTTCCTACCAAAGAAAACAATTATAAGTATTCTTAATTGCCTGGAAATAATTTGTCAAGCAAAATTGGCCCATGCACGATACATTATATAAATGGTTTAGAGGCAACAGTGTTGTAATGCTGCATATTTTCTTTGCACATAGTGTTCTGATAACGCATTCAAGACAAGGGATTTGGCTTTCACTTTTTAAAAAATCTCTCCTTCCCTCTCTTCTCTACAGCCCCTTCTGCATTCTGGGCCTAGGGTGTGAAGGAGAGGAGGAAGAGAAGGCATAAAATAACTTCAAGAGTCTGTGATTGCTACTCAGTGTATTTTATTATTTCAGGAATTCATTCAAAGATGGGCTGCAATTACATTTAAAACAGGAGAATAATGGGCTATTGACATGTATATGGTTTTAGAAATATAAGGCCTCATTTTCTCAGCTGGAATTTCCCCTACAATGTGCATTTGCATTACATTAGAGATGCTCTTTTGGAAAAAGAGGATCACATGCGTTCAGACATTTTGACATTATCTGGGTCAGAGAGAACATTTAAAAGCAGTAGCCTTACAAGTACCAAATCTCTCTTGCAGGCAAGTATTGCAGTGCATTAAGGAAAGGCTGGCCCCGAACGTCTCCTTGCATTGGCCATGTTTTATGACATACCTGCCTAACCCAGACATTAATCTACTGAAGATGGATTGGCCTGGTCATGGTCTCCTGCTAACCTTCAACGGCATGTACATTACCTAAATTGAAATCTGCACTTTTTCATGCCACGTGTGGTTTGATGTGACGGTCCAAGGAATGTCGGGTGCATTAGAATTGGTTTTTATGTGGAGAGAATCTCCCCTCCTATTTACCTTTCAGCAGAGCAGCTGCAGGCTTTCCTTCTCACTTGACAATGAAGGCATTCTTCCCCACTGCTTACCCCAAGACTAGCTAGCCTGGCCGACTCAGGATTGCATGGCATCGGTCAGGTATGTGAGCAACTCAACGCCTTTCCTGTTCCCAGAAGTGCCAAAGACATAACGAAAAAGGAATGCAGAAGTTTTCACCTGTCGTAATTGTCTAATAAAGCCATGTACAATGACTTCTTTGTCATCTTCCAAGAAAGGTCAGTTGTAAGTGTCAGTGATTACATGAGCACTTTATGTGAATTGAAAGACCTGTATAATTGGTGCGATAGAACATGTAAAATCTCATCGAAGTTGCACAAGATGTCTATACTTTTCTAATCCCCCACATCCTAGTTCCTCAGACATGACACTCTTTATTTACCCTGCACTTACATTTTTTTTCCTTAATGGGCAGGGAGCTGGACTTATACTTGCCCTTCTATAATTAGTGGAATGGGGGGTGGGCACTCTAGGAAACAGTGAATCTTTGTGAAATTGCCATTACTGAAATTTGTACTGTTCTTCTGCAGGTTGCACTTGAAAGTGTAAATGAGCCAGATGTGGTGGCCCACACCTGTAATCCCAGCACTCAGAAGGCTGAGGCAGGAGGATCACTGAGAGTTCAAGGCCAGCCTGAGTTACAAAGTCAGCCCAAGGCCAGCCTGAGCTGCATAGCGAGACCCTGTCTCAAAAAAGTAAAAAAAGTAAATGGAAACAATACAATCAAGGACCAAGGCTTTATAGATGGACAGTCTGAGTTCCAATCCTACTCCATCTGTTAATGATGTGTGGCCTTTAAACTTAATTTTTTTCATCAGCTAACTGGTAAAGGACAAAGATCAAGTAAGATTTTGTAGTAATTCATTTCTTCAAATCATACTTATGAAACACTTCCAAGTACCAAGCACTGTGTGTGCCTCTAGCCACTGGGGATACAATGCTGTATCCTGCTTTCACGGAGCCTGAAGTGCTAAATCTTAGAAAACATTCAGTATACAGTGCTTGGCACATAGTAAACACACCATAAATTTGCTATTATTATCATAATTACTGTAATAAAAGTATGCAGAATCACATTTCTACACTTTCTTTTGTACACATTCCATACTGTCATCCAGAAAAACAGCAGAAGAGTTATTTTAAACAATAGTATTGACACACTCCAGAGAAGCATAAAGTAGAACTTTGACTACTTGCCCCTTCAGTGCAGTTCAAGACTGTTTTGGCAATAAAAGATATTGGTGGACTCTGGGTGTTTTCACTTCAAAGTTATTGAGATTCTACTATGTGCCAGATATCCTTGCATTGAGTGAATCTGAAATAACAGTTTTTTTTGACTCTTTCTAATTATTAAAATCATTTATATTTTCCATAATGTTCATGGAAAAACTTCAAAACAAATAAGATCTTGTTTTGAGTACAAATGCTGTAAATATTTTGCTCCAGGAAATGATCAGTAATAATATTAGTAATATTACTAATAAGAGAGTACCAATGCTGAAAGCAACTGGAATTTTAGTAACATAAACCCATCTGCCACAGATCGCGTTTACTTGTTTACTGAAAACTTGCTTAAAGTGAGAGTG
>RJWT010049752.1:0-10954 GCA_004365215.1 Cuniculus paca | reverse complement strand
TTTAATCTTCTTTATCCCTTAGTGTTCTTACAATTGAGGGGAAAAGAGAAAAAAAATCTATAGTAAAAATAACCATAATAATTTAAAAAAGTAAAACCAGCAGTATTTCCTGAGCACTAGTTTGTGCCAAGTATTTTCCACTCATTATCTCATTTAAGAATGCATATATAGACAGAAATGCTCCCCATACTTCAGATGAGAAAACGACAGAGAAGTTTAGTTCGTTGCCTAGGCCGACAGTGGGTGTTTGAACAGAGATCTGCTTCTGTGTAGTCTGAGGCGGGACATACATTCTTGCATCAGCTTGAGTCACTTAAAAAAGTGAAGTGGGGCACCAAAGGTAGGCATTTGGGATGTTCAGCAAATAACAGTGGTGAGGCTAGTATGTTTATAGACAGTTGCACACATACACGAGTGGGATTAACTAGTAAATGTAACAGTTCCTTTAGAACTAAAGTGATGCTTCTGCAAGCATGCCCAGTGGATCCCTTACACCAGTGATGGCGAACCTTTTAGAACTTTCTATGACAAATAGCTGTGGTACGTGCACCATAGGTTCATACCAGTACTTAGGTTCACTACCAGTACTTTGGTAAGATCTGTGAGGTCAGAATTATTTTTATAGTACTGTGTGGTCAAAGCTGTTTTTACAAGTACACTAAACACGCATATTCTTACAAGTTTGCAGATAGTGAAAATTTCCAACAACTACCTGATAAGACTATTATTATGCAACCCTACTACCTCAGCCTTTCTTGCAGCTGGGATTACAGGGATGAACAACCATGTCTAGTTTTCATTTGGATTTTCAACTGCTTCTATTTAAACAAAACAAAACAAAACAAAACAAAACAAAACAAAACAAAACAAAACATGCAATCATGTACCAAAACAAGGACCTTTTCCCACCAACAAAAATTTGAAGATACACTGTTAAGGTGTCTATTTAAGGGACAGAAAGAGATCTTTATCTAATTTTTCTGTGATTTGAGTTCTCATTTCTCTCTTCATGGCCTCCTTGTCTGAAGCTCATTACTCCCTAAATCTTTAATTTTTTAAAAAAATGCAGCAAGTAAAAAGAGAACAAAGGAGATGGTTTAAAATTGACAGAACTACCCTTGAAATCATCACAACATATACAAAATAATTTAAATCTTTAAATCAGCATGGGTATTTAATGGGTGGGAATGCTATTAAAATGTGCTGACAAAGAACTATTGAAACTAAAAATAGAACTATCACATGATTCGGCAAGTGAAATACGCCAGGCAAAGAAAAAAATATATCACATTCCTTACATATAGAATTTATAAAAAGGTCAAACTAACATAAGTAAAGTAGAATGGTGACTATGAGAAGCAGGGAGGTGAGGATGGGAACATGTTATGCAAAATTTCAGTTTAGGAGAAATAAGTTTTTGAAATTTATTGCACAGTATTGGATCTTTAGTTAATAATAATGTATTACACATTTTAAAATTGTTAAGAGAATTTTCTGGTTTTGGTTTTTCATTTTTAAATTGACAAAAATTATACAAATTTCTTGTGTATAACATAATGCATACACTGCAGAATTACTAAATTGAGATAAATATGTATGTATCATGTTAGATACTTATCATGGGAGAATAAATTCTAAATATTTTCTTTGCAAAAAATAAGTTTATGAAGTGATGGATATGTTGCTTAGCTTTAATCATTCCACATTGGATACATACATGTTAACAACTCTACTAACACTTGGAAACAAATACACTATATGAAGGTTATTCTTTAGTAATGAGAAATATGACAGTGGCCACCAGTATTCAGGCCAGTGGAGACTTCTAAGAACTGATAGGCTTGGGTTCATTCCCCATGTGCTTACCTGGCATTTCCAGAAGTGCCACTCGCTGAGGAGCAGAAGATATTTCCTGCCTTTGAAGCTCAGAATGGCCAAGCAGATGACACTTGCACTGCTGATTATAATGCAGTATGTTAAGTTCCACAAGGGGGGATGAAGTCTGGGTTTTGAGGGAAATATGGGGAGCGGAGTTAGCATGCACTGGCAGGTCAAGCATCAGGCCCTGTGTGGGCCAGACAGTGTCTGATATCTCCTTGGAATAGTTGTGGCCATACACAGAACTGTGTGTATGTGGTGTGTGGAGGCCTGTGGTACATGGGTTGAGGCAGATGTGAAGCCAGACAGGTGAGTAAAGACAGCATCTACTCACCAGGTGGAAGAGCACAATTGGTAAATTGCATCTGTCCTAAAAATTATTCCAGGAGGTTAGTCTTTTCAGTACCTAGAGGACCTCTATGTACTGATATAAAAGACCATTCCCCTACATGGATACTAAGAACCTCACACAGCAAAGTTCTAATGTCTGATTTTAGACTATGAAGAAAAGAAACTACAAAAATACAATATTAACCTTAAAATTATTTATAATCTAAAACAAATTTTTATTATAATATGACCACAAAACAATATCTAGTTAAATTAAAATATATAAAAACATACTGCAAGCCACATGTGATAGCACATACTTATAATCCCAGATACTTGGGACACTGAGGCAGGGGGATCATGAGCTCAAGACCAGCCTGAGCAACTTAGTGAGATAATGTCTCAAAAACAAGAAACAGACAAACAAACAGGGCTGGGGATGTAGCTAGGTACTTGCCTATGCATGTGAGAGGCCCTGGATTCAATGACCAGAATGAAAAAAAATTGTATCACATGATCAGACCCTAGCTCCTAAAAGTTTTCAAGGTATAAATCCTAGGTAACTAAGGTAAAGACAATTTAAAAATAGATATAAAATATGCTTCATATGGGAAATACACATATCTGAGACTGGATTTTTTCTTTTTCCATTGGTGGGAATTACTGAATCTAGAGCCCTCCCTGCACATGCTGGGCAAGCACTCTACCCCTGAACTATCCCATGCAGCCCCCAGATCGGACTACTCTTCAAGATGTTGTAACAATCTAGCTATAGGGCTAAAGTCACTCAATTTTATTAAAATAGGCTAATCTAGAGTTTGTGTGACAATAATGTGCATGCAAGTGTATTTGTAAATGAGAATTAAGAGGCATATTATTTTTTATCTTCTAAGGAAGATTCTTGTGAAAACTATTATGAGATTTAATGGCATGTTTTAAAAGAAACTTCACCCGAAAGTAAATACATATTTTGGAATATGGAACTTTAATTTAGCTGGAAGCAGCCAAGGGATCCCAAACTTAACAGCTCATTAAAACTGCTTTTTCCCTTTTCAAATTTATTGTAAAATAACAAACTGCACTGGCATAGGTAGCATTTCCCAACTCAAATGTTTAAAAATTCTCACTATTCTGTGTTGCTGTGCACAGATCTTTTCCCTAAAATGTTACCAAATAGAGAAAAGTTATATTTGCATTTTCTTTGTTCAAGGTGTTTATTGCATCTCAGAGGGCGTACATGCACTGGGTTTTTAAACCGAAATACAAAGAAAAGCCATTTTGAAATTGGTTTTAGGTAATTTTTCCCCATTACAGTGTATGTTATCCCCACAGTAAGTTCAGATACAACCACTTTTAAATGTTACCATACATCTATTAAATGATTTGAAAAATAGGCAAATGCCTTTCCAACCCAATATGCTTTTACGAAGAGCTGCCAAGCCACTAGCAACACTGATCAACAGTGACCTCATATATGCATCAAAATCTTAAGCCAAGCCATCAGCATAGACAGTATGACAACAAATTAAAAATCAAAGAATACAGTATGTACAGTAAAGAATACAATTCTCTGAATTAGTTTAAATCCTAATCACAATGGTACAACAAAACATACCTTGAGCTCAATTGAAGGATGAAAAACACTAGTCTATAGAATACACAAGGAAATACTAAATGAACAGAGATGTACATAAAATCCACAACGAAGTAAAAATATTTGCAGTAATCTTTAAATTACAGTTGGTTTCATAATCACTTAAATAGCACATCTCTAATTGAATATTCACGGACATGATAGAAACAGACCCTTTACTTTGCAGTGTATTTAATCAAGAATGAATAAATAGATCAATTTAGATGTAGAACTTGCAAATATAATTAAAATATATATTTTAATATAGCAGTGATAAATATGGAATTCTTTCCACATAATTTTTCATTCTTGATAAGGTAGCTTCAAGGAGAAATATTATGGATGTTAACCTTTATATTTTTTAAAATAAAATTTCTTAACATATACAGTGCCACAAAAATAAACATTTCTCACAACAGTTGAAGTTTCTGTGATTGCAAAACTGTACTCCACACCAAAAACAGTTTTGTTTTTTTAAGAGTGTTTTCCTTACTATCCGATATTATCACATTACGCTTGTAACAGAGATACAGAAGAAAAGAGAATTGATAGGGAGAGTTCAGGGTTTTTTCAAGAGTTATATATACATCAAAACCTTCAAAAACACAGACACATCTTCCCAAATGGCTCACCATACAACATCTGTGCCATCCGTCCATGAGCAAGGTCCAGAAAAGCACTAAAGGCGTCAGAAACATCCATTCATTGGTTACGTCATACAACACACAAGTAACCCAAATACACTACAATTCTGAGAGTAGGGATAACAGCTAAGGTGGTACACATTCCTAATGTTCACTTTCACAGCTGTGCTACACGTTTTGGAAGAGAAGTTATGAGTAAGCACTGGGTTTGGTACTGGTGGCTCACTTTGAAACTCTGAGCATTATCTTATTTGAAGTCTCCCAATTCATTTATTTTTTCCTGTTCAGTCACAAAAATTGCAGCTGTAAAGAAAAAAATAGCTGGATTACAAAATAGACTATTACATACTCCTTAAACATTTTACTTCCAAAATTTTACTTTGCAGTTAGCACAAACACCTTTAAACAAAAGATTTCTGTATTAGTAAATTTATACTCATATAGTTTTCCACAATTCTTTAAAATAAGCTTAAAATGTTGGCCTGGGAACTTTAAAAAATTTTTTTCCATTTATAGTTTCATCTTAGACAAATATTGTATCAGCAAAATTTTGAAATTTAGATACTTTCTAGCAATCTTAGTCATAAGATATTCAGTATCAATTAAGACAGCTAACCTTTAAAAATGGGCAATAAAAAAGGTGTCGTGGAAGTAACTTCGATTATTTTTCTGTTTCTATTCAGTTAGGGTGTTCAGAAAGCCACTTAGTGAGCAGTTGAACAAGCGAGAGAAGAGAAGGGATAGCCTGGGTGCCCAGTGCCTTCTTTCACATCACTCTGCACTTTGTTCACTGGTCGTTTTGGTCAGCAAGTCTTTCTTGAGGTCTCAAGGCTTAGCCATGACGGCACCTCTTTCTCATAAATCATCTGGGTCTGTCTCTTCCCAGGCTTGAATGCCTGAGGGAGGGACTGTCTAAAACATCTTTGTTTCTGGTGCTTATCAAAGTTCCTGGATGCCACGAGAGCAATATGTGCCAAGTAAGAAGTGGAAAGGCAGCTCTGTGCAGTCTCCTTGTTTATTTTTGACACTTTAACTACTTGAAACAAGCGCTCATGGTCTTACACCTACAGTAGCTCAATCCAAAGTGGAATAGAAAAGTTGGGCCCAACGAGGAATTACTTGCTTGAGATGTAAAGGCATAAAATAATATATGATTTTGTTTATATAAGAAAAATAATCATAATAAAGGATTTGACAAATATCTTAGTAGGTATTAGAGAAAGCTTTAATAAATGTTGGCAACAGATGCATGATAAAGTAGCACTAAAGGGTAATAACTAAGGCAGTACACGTTCCTAATGGAATGTGATCCAAAAGCTTCTACATTCTTCCTATTCTTCCTACACAGTCCTGGACAAATCACTTAACTACTCTTTATAGCTATAAAACAGAGGAAAAATATCTAATTTTATCTAATCATCTACTTTAACTTACAAGTTTTGCTCTTACTGAAAAGATCAAAGGAGTTAATCATTCACTTCAAAGTGAATGTGAAAAATACTGTGTAAATGAAAAGCAGTATTATCAAGCAAGTAATTTTTAAGAACCTACTCACTATGCTAAATGCTGGGGTTAACAGCAAACTTTATCAGGTTTTTTCTCATAAGCTCGTTGTAAATAATTTTAGAAAATAAATGAAATTTATGAAATTTAAAACTAGAGCGTTAGAAATTTAAAATTCTCCTTGAAGAAATAAATGCAAAGAGAGGTGGGCCTGGTGGCAGAAGCCTGTAATCTGGGAGGCTGAGGTAGGAAGACTAAAATGTTGGAGACTAGCTTGGGCAAATAAGTAAGATCCTGTCTTAAAATAAAAAAAAAAAGGGGGCTGAAGATGTAGCCCAGTTTGAAGACTCTGGGCTGAATCCCCCGTACTGGGGCGGGGGGAAGGGAGGAATGCAAAGGGTAATAATACAAGTTTACTTAGTGAGGTAAAATAAAGATACACAAAACAATGATTATACAGCCAAATATATTCTTAGATGATTTCTAGATGGAATATCATAAATGTTAGCCTTCTATAAATTCTAGTCATCATCTACTAAAGTACTAATCTTCCAATTTATCAAATAGCTTGAACAACTTTTTTGCTTTATCACTATAATCTCTGCTTTCCAGAATAAGGGCAACTTGAAGATTTCTCTCCCTCTGAACTTTATAAATTTGTAAGACTGAAAAAATCACTGATAAAGATAGTTTTGATATAAAATTTAAAACTCTAAACATTCAAATTATTATATATACCTGTTTAAAACACAGAAGTAACAAATATCTGAAATAGCTACACATTATATAATTATTAATACAAGCCCACAGGAAAAGCTCAACATTAGATACCTTAAATTGTTTATAAGAAATCCTTGATGTTAAGATCCGCTAATGGGTCCTTTGCTGGAGGTTTCTTGGGACTCTGAGTGGCAGGTGTAGGGCTTGGAGAAAGCTAATGGGGAAAAAGCCATCCCAAAGAGTAGAAATAGAAAGCAAACAGAGAAAGATAAGCATTAGGCAGAACATACACTACAGAAAACAAACAGGCAGAAGAATAGATGGCTAAAAGTTAACAAAATCTACTTTGCTCCACTTACAGTGTTGCTTAATTTTGGAGTGGTAAAATATACTTCAAATAATTTTCTTTCTTGAAATTATTTGACTTTCAGATTTAGCCAAAGTAAAATTTGGGGACTCTGGTAGAATAATACGGATATGAGTTAAGGAAGATGTGAAAAACTAGTCACATGAAGATATTATGAGTGTACAGTAAAACAAACATACAAAAAGCAATCAATTTTTCTATACAAAAGCATTTTTACTTTGAGTTAGTACCACTAAATTAATAAAAAAGTTTAAACAGCTTTTATAAGTGTGAAAGTGTGGAGGGAAATTAAAAGGAAAGTTTACAGATAGTCACTTAAGAAATTATTTAAAAATTTTAGTTAAATATGTTAGAATTTCATATAAATTATTTAAAGTGAAAGCCATACTTTGAAGCACTGTTTTTTTCAGACAAGCAAGCAGCACAAATGTTACTAAGCCCTAATTCCACTTGCCCAGTTCCCAGAAAGGTAAACACTACAGGAACAAACTGTATTGGACTTACAGAAAAAGGAATCTATCACTTATTTTGTTGCTATTAACAAATACTTAAATTACAGAAATATGTCTTATAGGAGCAGGCTTCCTAAGGTATGTCAGGGTAAAAGATTTAGTCTCTCTAGAGTAATAGATATCCACCCTTTGAGTCTAATTTGTCTTCTTTGCTTGTAAGGTAATGGAAATTTCAAAATCTAGGACTGTGGAGCAGGGATTTATGTTTTTAATAGCTCAGTAATAAAGGCTCAGAAGTAAGGAATATGAGGTTTGTTCCATGTTTAGAAACTACTGACTGACTGTATCATCTATTAGTCAAATTCCTGTTTGTAAAACAGAAAATGCTTTACAGAAATAATGAGAACAAGTACACATTAAGCTTAAAATTGCTTGGAAGGAAATTGGCCCATAATTAATAATTAGGTGAGATGACAATTATATGTTGTCAAACAATTAAAGAACAATGGGATGACCCAGGTATCAGTGATAAAAAATCGTTTTGTATTATGAAGATAAAACTCATGCTTATTTTTTTCCAGGATATTTATGCTACTTCTTTGATATGGGAAATAGGATATAAAAACTATACAACTATGGCATGCCATTCCCTGACTTAATATAAATTGAATTATTAAGATAATGTATGTTTATCATATCATCTAGTTTTCATTTTTATTCTTCAAATTAAGCAAACAATTGATGCTAAAACTGGTATAGTATGAAAAAACATTTGCCCTAAAAAATAAATTACATTAATTTATTTCTAAAGCTTTCGGCACACTAAGGCTTTTTTTGTTTTTTAAATGCAAAAGCTTACTTTTAATGACAACATACAAAACCTGGAGAAAGCCCCAACGCAGTTCCTGTTCCTGGAGCCCACAGAATGGAGACAGACTGGAGAACAGATCCTGCTCTCTCTCCTGATTTAAATAAGGTTTTTAAAATCCTCAGTAACATTCTTCTAGTTCATTAAAACAAATTCATTCTTTTTTTTTTAAACAAAAAAAAGGTGTTAAGTATTCACAGATGTACTTAACCATAATGGAAACACAATAACTGAGATTCGCCTTAAATTTAAGAACTGTATATGAAAAAATTATCCAACCAGTAGGTCCCAAACCGTCCTCACAGTTCACTAAACAATGGTAGGTAGGGTTCATTAGTTTCAAGCGGAACAGAATCTGTCTCCTGAAGCTGGTGGAATGGTAAGGCTGCTAAAGCTTTTCATATTCCAAACGCATTTCACATTTTAACACCCACCATTTGTTTGCCTAGTCATTATGGTTTTGGAGGAGTCAGAGCGAAGAAGGTGAAAGTAAATTTTGGGAATTTGTGGAGGATGGATTTAGAGATAGATCAAGGAAGTAAAAAGGATTAAAACATACTCAGAAACTTTAGAGTAAGTGTGCTCTGGATATGACGATTTAAATGCCAGTTTCTTTAGTTAAAAATATTATAGGAGTGAAACCATTTACTAACATCATTAAGTGTTATTTCAGCTGTTTGGTTGAGTTTGCTCAGCATGCAGCCACTAAAGTTGTAATTTGGTGTTCTGACTCTATTCAAGTCAATTTCTCATGGTGAAAAGGAATCTGGTTCCAAATATACTTCTACCTCGCCAGAGAAAGGGTGACTCATTAGTATGACTAGTAGTATTAGTAGCAAAGCAGTTTTAACAGAGTACACATATTTCAGCATCATTGCAAAGGGAGGAGGCAGCACATGGTATAGTAAGAAATTGGCCACACCTAAAGACAGGTTTTCCCTTTGTCTTGGATTCTAGCAGGTAATCTCTAAATTCTTGTGTTTTCCTGAGTGACAAGAGTGTGTTTGCTTTTCCTGGTGGTGAGCTCTTGAAACCCACAGGATAGTTTAAACCAACAAGGTGACTCATGGGAGTTGGAGTGGGGCTTTAATAGTTTATGCTAATAAAGTGACTCAGAGACTGGTCATGCAATTAGACCAACCTATGATTAGATGGTTGAGTCTGCTGGGCACATAAAACCAGCCTAATCCGTAGGCAGACAGTTGAAGGTTGACTTCAACTTGTGGACGATAATTCAATCGATTTTATTTACGTGATAAAGGCCTAATAACTTCAGAGTGACCTTTCTCTAGAGTTGGTAATACTGTATTTGCATTGTCACATATTAAGGCCAGGAGGGGAATATATCTCGGAGGACAAAGAAGCTTCATGCTTAGAATTCTCCCAGATGTCACCCACTGTCTCTTCCTTTAGCTGCATCTAATTTGCATTCTTTCACTCCAATAATAGGTAATCATGAATTTAGCATTTTCTTGAGTCCTGTGAGTCATTCTAGGGAACTGTCCAATCTGAGGGTGGTTATTGAAAACCTCAAATTTATAGCAAGCTGGTCTGAAATGAGGGTGGCCCTGGGGATTCCCAATTTGATTTAAGAAAGAAGATTCTTATGGTAACCATTCCCTCAGACTTTGCAGTTTGGCAAACTCATTATTGTTGGTGTCACAAGCATGGTGGACACTTGGAAGCCTGGAGAACTGAGCCTTGAACCTTCTGGGCTGATTCTGGGAACACACAATAAAACCATCTACCAGAAGCACTCGTTTTTTGGGGATACATGCCTTCGTTGCCCTAAATGTTTGATGGTTCTAAATCATTCTGAATTAAGAAAAAGAAGAAGAAAAGGAATCTTATAAAAGTTGTTTCTATCATTCTTTTTCAAACTATATTTTTGTCAATCTGTCTTTCAGATTCCCTTCATTTTAAGTAACAGGGATCAACAGCATAGGACACAAAACACCTTCTAAACATCTAGCCACATGAAAGTCTTACACTTAAAAGAGTTACTGTAACTTTTTTGTGGACATTCAAGAAACTGACCTGTGTGCCAGGTACAGCTGCAGCTCCAAAGGGTGGCCTCATCATGGGCTGTGCAAACATGACTGGCTGCTGAGGCATCATGGGCATGCCTGTCCCAGCAGGAGGCTGGAAAACAAGAGTGGCTCAGAGCAGGAGTGGAAGATACTAGGTTAAGACCCTGACATGTATGGCATTTACATGCTTCTGACCATTTTTGAGGAATCCAGGTTGGTAAGAAAATGTAATTAGTAATTTTGAGTTCTGGATCCTGAGGCTGTCAGATTGGAGAGGGGCACTGAGGGACCGCTGGGTATGGATTACGGGTCTTGCTGGTTACACAGCATCTTTATCCCAACACACGTTGTTGCTTATTCAGTTTCTGTTGGTGTAACTCTTGAAGAGCTAACAATTTGTTTTCTTATGGAAGAGGCCCCAAACTTTCCTGGTCACAGAAGTGGAAGGTCCTGGCATAGCAATTAAGGCCCAGTTTTGATGACTGAGGTAAGACTGGGTTTAGTAAATATTATTCCAAAAATGAGATAA
>RJWT010049751.1:0-10966 GCA_004365215.1 Cuniculus paca | reverse complement strand
TACTTCACACAGTAACTGTCTTCACACTGACAACATGTAAAATAAAAATCAAAAATAGAGATGATTTCATACATCTAATCTTTTAAAAACTTCCAACTCTTCCTTGGATCACATTGTGTGATGGCTTTATTTGCAGCTTATTGAACATGGTGCTGCACAAGCAAACAGAAGTGCATCTGTAGGGCCTCTTTGTCTCTGATTACTCAGCTCTTGTTACATCAGACTTGTAACATATTTCCTCCAAAAAGGAAGAAGCGTGGCACACAAACGTGCCAGAGAAAGCGTGTATTGTCTTTTTCAAGAGCACCAGACCAGACCACTCTAAACTTGGAATGCTACACTGCCATCTGGGGGAGAAAATTTTAACAGTACATTTGCTTTTGAGCTGAAACAGCAGGTGGGCTTCCATAACAACCTAAGGAAATTGGAATAATGAGAATTTTTCTGAGATAAAGTACGAAGTCTTCTACCACATTTTAGAGTATTTCCCAAGAGCAAATCACATACAGATAAATCTACTCCTGTTTTTCAAAATTAGGGTTCTTTCAGGAGGACACATTACTTTCATTTATTGTTGGCATTTTACTTCCTTTAAGTTATAATTTGAACCTGAATAACATTTAGAGATTAGTTAGCCTATGTCCCTCATTGAACAGATGGTAAAATGGAGGCCAAATATTTCCACAACTGCCCCTATAGCATAAGCTATTTGTGGAATATCCAGGAGATATAACTCTCCTACCTTAGAGTTAAATATACTCTTTTCTACAGTGTCCTGTTCCCATCAACACTGATGCTATAACACAGATGCTTCCCAAACTTGTAAAATAGCTGCTTATAATGTCAAACGCATGGAAAAAATGAAACAAGACTAGCACTGATGAACAGATTCTAGTCCATGTATTCCTTTGATAGAAGGCAAATAAACAATATAACAAAGTGAAAGAGTAAGGGAAACTGATGATTTTGTGCTTATTTTTAGAGACCGGTATACTGAATTGTTATTAATCTTTTGTTATTTATCTTGCATAAATTTCAGAGCTGTTGCTACATGTAAAAAAAGAAATAAAAATACCTTTAGGTCAAATTCCATTACCATTACATTAAATAAAATTTAAAACACTTTAATTTGATCTCCTGTTAGATAACTTATCTTTGAGTTATGTGGGAAACAGAAATAAATTATAAGTTTCTATGAAAAGTGGACAAGTACTTTTAGTGTTTTCTGTATATTTTAATATATTTGTTATATTCAAAGCGTAGTAATATAATGCATTAATTTATTTATTAATGTTATATTTTCTACTCAAAAAAGGCAGCAATTTATTGCTATGAACTAGAATTAAGTCATCCTTAGCCACAAACTCAAAAGTCCCAGGTTATATCAATAAGATTTCTTATCCTAATGTACAGGGAATAGCTAAGACTTCGTGAGAATCCTTCTCTGGTTTCCTAGCATCTGACCTATCCTTTATGCATAACAAGTAGTATACTTTACTCTTCACCCACACCTTCAGTACTCTGCAAGCCAGAAAGCTCAACATGCATTACATTTGGAGCAATTAGTTATAGATGTCATTACTAGGAGAAGATGACAGCATAATTATCTTAGAAAGGTATTGTGTTTGTACTGGGATGGCATGCAGAGGACAGTGCTTAGGAATTAAAAATGGAGACCAGATTCAAATATTGCTAATAGAATTAATAAAGTAGAGCAGTCTATAGTTTAAAAAAATTGCAGCCTACAGCTAAAATAAAGTTTATTGTCTATATAACATGTATGCAACAGAAGTTCATAAGCTATAGCAGACATAAAATAATAATTATCTTAAAAATCCATTGCTCTTATGTTGAATTTTAAATAGGAAGGATAGGCCTGGAATATCAGCCAAGGTTCTTTCTATCTTCAATAGAAAATTATTTTGTGCAAGATGAGAGCTTCACCTGTCATTGCCATCATCACATTTAGTGGGAAAAAGGGGAAAAGAAAGAGGAGGACATACCTCTTCCATTCTAGGGAATGTGATGAAAGATACACGTATCATTTACCTCATATGGCACCAGCAAGACTTAATCATGCAGCCACATCCAGATGCAAAATATGCTGAAGTATAGACTTTAGCTAGGTGACCCTTAGGTTAGGTTAGGTCAGATGCTAGGAAACCAGAGAAGGATTCCTCATGAAGTCTCAGCTTAACTAATATCCCATTATATGATGTCCAGTGTGAAGGTGAAGACTGGAGCTCCTCTGAAGAAAAAAGCAGATTTGTGCTTCTTAATTTCCCCTTTATACCATCCAGGTGATAAGCTGCCCTCGGTAGGTCTTCTATACCCAAAGGAATTGCTTGCTAAGCCAATTTAGCTGAGCCTCTCTTATTCAAATTGACACAACCGATCAACCATCACAGGTATGTTATCCAGGGTAATAGCAGCTGCTACTTAAAAATTTTTAAAAAAGAGTTTCCACAGATGCAAAATAGGTTAAATACAATAAAAGTTTATTTCTCATCTATGTTTGACATTCACTCAGAGACCCAGGTTGATGTTGGCCTTGCCATCTTGTGGAATTCATTGCTGGGAATGAGAAAGGTGTGGTTCTCTCCTTTCCATTTATGGGGGAGTGAATACAAGAGGATTGAGGGAGTGTTCGTGTTTCTTGAACACCTAGACTGAGGAGTAACAGATTCATGTGTTGCTTTCACATACATCCTTTGCAAGCAGCTCTAAACACCCTGCAGAGCTGCAAGGTGGGGCTCCAAAATGCAGTCTTTTTAATGCGTATCCACCTTCAGGATCGGCTCCTTGTTACAAATGGAAGGATGGATTTTGTAGAAAGTGCCGTAGTACCTCAGTTCAAGAATGCGTTTGTTTGCAAACGATTTGGTTCACAAACAGCATTTCACAAAGCATTGTTTTTATTCGCAAACTCTGCACAGCTGTCAAACATGACCGCATGTGGCCATCTCTTCCAAAATTTTAGAACAAATTAAGTTTGCGAACCAAAGTGCCACTGTAGTTTTCTCCACAAGAGAAAAGAGAACAAACATCAAAGTCTATTTTAGCATTGTTTTGGCATTGTGACCCAATTAGATCACACATTTCTTCTTTTTCTTGGTTAAACTATGCTGCTGCTTTCCCACTTTCCAAGAGAGGCAACCCCAAAGTCCAGGCAGGTCCTGCATCCTGAGCCAACCGTGGCATCTTTGGATGCTGTGCATTTCTATCAAGACGGGAAGCAGCTTCTCTTGAATTGGCAGCCTACAAATCAAATTCAAGTTCCTGGCCTACACTTGCCAATCTAATACATAGTGTGAAAGGGAACAGGATAGAAATTTAAAAAAACTAAATTCTGGAAAGACTAGAAATGGCATAGCAGTGAGAACTCAGTATCATGACTGTTGAATAACTTCTTATGTTAAGCTCTCTGGCAGCTTTTTGATCCAGTCTCTAGGCCTGATTTCTCTGGTTCTTTATCCCACAAATATTTGACTTGGCCTTCGGTGAGATTCTTCCATTGCATTATCTTTGTGGATACGTATGAAGTAGGCAGTGGCTTGCATTACCAACTTGGGAGCTTCAAAATCTAGGCAGCTTGCTTTCCAGTGGTTGATTCAGGTTCAGGAAGACACAGTTTGTGTTCAGCAGTCAACTGTAACCTAATTGTGAAAGCCTGGGCTATCACTTCTTGGGCAACGCGATACAATGAAAAACTATAATAGACCCATACACTCTGCTTCCACCAGTTCTGGCTGCAAGTAAATAAAAACAAAGTCCACATTTGCATGTTGCCTTTATCTTGAAAATGCTGATCTTTTGTTTATTGTCTTCTGTGCCCTGTCAATCTCCTTTTGGTTCAATTTAATTGTGAGTACCTTAAGGAGAAATAAAGCAATTGTCTCTAGTAGGAAGACAACATCCTTAATCTAATGTTTTCCACTAGGCTGCCTCCCATTGTCCGGTAGTTTTAATGATTTTGTCCAGTCTTATCTCCTGAAAAGACTGTTTCATCATGGAGAGGCTCATTTTATCACTGCCTCAGTTTGGGCACAGAAGCCTTTGTTTTCTGTCAGGACTGATTTATAAAGGCCTTGAATTATAAGACTCTCTCAATCAATTTAGACCACAGGCCAAAGAAACAGGAAGCCTCTCCTATCTTACCAGAATTATACTTTTTTTCTTTTCTCTCTGTCTCCTTTTAAGAGGCCAGTTCCAACCTGAGCTCATGTCTCCAGTAACACTTTCCAGCAAGGCAAAGAAAAATAAATTTCTTGTTTTTTAAAAAAGTCAATGGACAACAAAATATAAAAGTTAAATCATGCTTGAAAAATGCGTTTATAGCCAAAATCTTTCAAAAATAATTTTAGCAAGATTCTTTTGCCACAATGCACTTATTGTCAATACCTTTTCAATCCAACATCTGTGTTCTCATTCCCTGCCACCTAATCGTAAAGCCAATATATCTGTAGCTGTTGCGTCTATAACCCCACTCAATTCAACCACAGTCATAGAGAATCCAAAATAATAGAAACTTAAACAAGAGAAATGTTTATATCTTAATTGGAAGTTATCTTGGAGATCTGGGGGTGAAATAGAGGCTCTATAACCCTCAGGATTTCAGGCTTGTTCGCCTTGTCTTGCCATTTTCAATATGTGGTTTCAATTTAGTGATAAAAGTGGCTACTTCAGCTCACACCAATATGCCTGTCTCTCAGCTAAAATGGAAGTCAGAAGGAAAACGTTGTATTTTCTTTGAAAAGCATAACCCCAAAGTGGCAAATAGCCGTTCTGCTCATTTTCCTCTCACCAGAATTAAGTCATATGGCCACGCAGGTAGACAACGGCTGGGAAAGTAGTCAAATGTAATTTTTTATCATTTTAAAACAGTACAGATTTTGGGAGAAATTTCAACAATCTTGCATCTATTTGTGTGTACAAATGAAAGAAAAATACAATATCATGAAATATATACTAGCTATCCTGTGATATTTTCTACTCAAGTTTATTCTAATAAAAAGGTGGTCAAACTCATAAAATTAATTTCCTCATTAATGCATCAAAGTCATCACTTTTAATATATGAGCCTTGAAGACAAATTCATGCAACCAACCATTCAGTTTAATCGTCTTCTTAATTATTGAAGGACTCTTACATTTAGGGATAACCTTAGGTAGGGAATAATTTTCATGAATAAACTTCAAAGCTACTCCTGGACATAAGACAAAACAACAAAGAGAAGAAATGGAAATACATCTCTGCCAGCCTTTATCTAGAGATTTTTTTTTAAGTCCTGCAGATAACAGGACCCACAGGCGTTAAAATGTGATTAAAAATGTTTCACTGGTTGTCACACCCTGCAGGGTAACCACAGTTTACTAAATTTGTTATTCAAAATACATAATAATACCCCACCACAGCTGGACATGGTGGTGCATGCTTACAATCCCAGCACTCCCGGAGACGGAGACAGGAGGATCACTTCGAGTTCAAGGCCAATGTGGGTTACATAGTGAACTCAAGTCCAGCCTGAACTACACAGTGAGATGCTGTCTCAAAAATCAAACACATAAAAGTACCCCGTCGCATATCTCAAATTTTTAGCATCCCTCTAAAGCTCACAGTCGCATCATTTTTAGACTGCATTTACTCCCAGCACATGACTAGGACGTAGAAAACTGGCTGCTTTTCTCTTAGCACAGGTTTGGCAGTGCTCACCATGCGGTTTCACGGTTAAAAACTAACAAAACAAAACAACGCCAGTGAGGATCTTTATAAACTAATTATTTTCTTTTTTTAAAATTTATTTTTTAATTTCAGTTTTGGAATGATAGGATATCTTGAGTAAAATAACTCAAATTCTAGGTGGATAAAAATTTCAACGGAGTAGAAGCTTTCATAAGTGGGCAAACAAAAATGAGCCTGAGAGCTTTAATTTTAAAATGTGGTTTCAGGCAATGCATTGAATCTTCAGAGAAAGCGTTAAGGATGAACTTTGATGCTTTTGGGTTTTAAAAACATGTAACATTTAAATAAAATTCCAATAAAATAGCATAAGCCAGTAAGACTTTTAGTTGTAGAAGTAAGTATACAAATTCAACATCTTCTAAGTGTTTCCAAAGATGCAAATCCACTTCAAGTAGTAAGGTGCTATTTTGTTGATTGTGGCAAGCTAACAGAGAATCTCTGCCTCTTTTCCAGCAGCAGCCTCCTCCGTAATGAGGAATGTATCTAACAGAGTTAGCACTTGTCATTCTACTTCGGTTCAACCACACTCCGTAACTGATGAACCCTGGTCCAGTATCGCCAGTGTTGTCACACAAAATGGTGTAATATCCAGAAACAAATTTGCCACTGATTTAGTGATGATTAGAAGATGCTTTTGCATAAAGCACAGATTTTCCACTGACACTAATACAAGACAAAGGTCAATTCCAAACAGATGGTACTTGGGTAATTATATTTTAGAATTGTGTTTCTGTGTTACGTCTAACCCCCTACTACCTCCATTCAGGTTTCCCTTTGGCCAGAAGAGTCACGCCGACCTAGCCGCGCTGTTTGGCTCACACAATCTGCAGTGTCCCACACTAGTGCCATCTATGCATGTGACTGTGTGCTTCAAATCCAACCCTCTTTATCTTGTACTCAAAGCCTGAGCAATGCTCAATCAACCTAAACAGGATGTGGCTCTAGCTCAAACTTTTCTTCATGACATCTGCTTTATCTGGAATTAGTTTCCTTTTTTTCAGTAGTTCCAGTGCTTCCTCATTCCTGTATGTTTTCTTTAAATTTCATGTTTATGTAGTTTAATTTTAACCTATTCACTCTAATTGCTTGTTTTCCTATTTGGCTTTTCCTTTAGACCATAAATACCTGAAGAATAAGCCTCTATCTGGTTCATTTTGGTTACACCAGCATCTCAAACAGTGCCATGTATAATAACACCTAAGGAAGCTTCTTAGGTGAATGCACGAAGACAAACATGAAAGTGATCCAGACAACCAGAACACAGGGCGGTGCAGAGCGGAAGTAGAAGGGGCAGAGAGAGTTCCGGGGCTTGAAGGGGAAGATTACTTAACAAAGTGTGTTACTGAGGATTCACCATTACACATTCATGTCTTGAAATTCTGACTCATGGGCATTTTCCAAACCTGAAGTTGATTCAGATGCAATTACAACCATATTTATAAAATACAGAATTACCAAACCAGGTAAACATTTTCATTCTTAGTTTGTGAAGACAGTTTTTACTACAGTCAAGTAACAGGCACTCTTAACTATCAGATTCTTATCCTAAATCGATTATCATGACCTGACTTTCGTGGTGTGGCCGCTGGAACACCTGCCACAGCTCACATCAGAGACAGACTCTGGTGACTGGTATCAGTCTCCATGCCATCAAAACACCCTCCAGAGAAAAATGGAATTGATACCACTTAAAGAAAGAGTCTTTTGGGTTCTGACAAAAAATGTCACAATATAATATTTGGTTGGATATTGAATTTACTAACAAAATACAACATACAATAAAGGAAAGCAATGGATTAATGGAGTCTTATTAATTTCTTTTGATGACTAAACCTCTTTCAAGGTGTTTTTAAAATTTTTTTTCTATGGCTTCTTAAAACTATCACTTAAACCTTGTTTTCTTTTCAACAAGCTTTAATACACAAGAACTAAAACATCTGCCCTAAAATAATATGGGCCCCACTGAAAGGGACTCAAATGGTGGCACATTATTCACCAACAAAAAAGAAAATCAAAGGGAAGCACAACAGAAAGGCTGTACTTTGCTCTTTCTTTGGAGGAAGTTTGAAAGCAAGAAGCACTGTTTTCTTTAGGGGAAGATTTGCCTGAGGCATTTTGTGAACCAAACTGCTAAGTAGCATCATTCTTCTCTTGTGCTATTTCTAATAAGTCTGAGGGTTTTTTTCCATTATATCATAGAGGGATAATTTGGGGGGAGGAAAAACTGTCACTGGAGAAATAACAGGGACCTTGAATTTGGTCCTCAAAAAGAACTTGCAGTAATCAACCCAGCTACAAAGCCACCACCAATTTTGTATATGATAAATTCTGAGGAACTCAACCCTCCTGGTAGCTGCGCATTATCCTATAGTGGATTCAAATAGAGAGAAAAAGAGCAGGGTATAAAGCACTACTTTAGGTTAATTGGTCAGCAAGATAGAACTTGATTGCATATTATTCACTTGCTCAAAAACTAAACTTACAGAGTTCTTGTGTATTTCTCATAAGGAACTAACCTTAGAGGCTACCGTCAAGGTAAGTCACCCATAGTCCAGTAGGGGGCGACAAACACGCAACGCAAGGTAAACAAAAAAAGTTTTTTCTTTCTTTTTCAGAGAGCAACGTGTCAACCTACAGTGGGGAGAACAAAAGAAGTCTACCAGTTTGGCCAAGAAAGACTTCAAAAAAACAACTTACCACACAGAGAAATGGAATTCCAATGAGAGAAGAGAAGTAGAATTACAAAATAAAGAAGTATGTTTGAGGAATTATGTAACGGGAAGGTGTAGTATCTGTATCACAGATGCCTTTGGTAAGTACACTAGTCTACTTTGAGGTCAGTAGAGTCTGAAAATATTTCTAGTATTTCTAGAAAACTAGTCAGTGAACTATTCCAAGAGACCAAGACAAAGATAAAAAAAAATGTCTGAATAGATCAGTAATAGTAACAGTAGATAAAAAGTGGTAAAACCAGCGTCAGAGAAAGGGATCAAGTTGCAGGTCTACATCCTGAGACCAACTTTCATTGTATCACCCTGTCCTAGCATGGATATTTGAAGTATCCAAGAATTCTAAATTCAAACATGACTTACCACATCCTTATGAAGGTTTAATTGTCAAAACTGGAAGAGAAAACATATTTTAATTTGTAATGTTTAACCATGTATATATAAAGGATATTTAGATCTTTATATGGGATATATATATATATATATACATGTATTTTGTGTAAAATTGAATTTTCTTTAAAAACCTTAACCAAACAAAATTCTAACATTTGACAAGATTCAAGTATTTTTAAAATGCAGAAATGATTTCACAAAAACAATACGGAATATATCGAGGTCAGAGAAAAATGGAGATGCCCTATATAAAGATGACTAAGAGACATGAAGAATATAATGAGAAATGTCTTTCAATTCAAAAAAGAGAAATTAAAAAAAAGAGATAAAATTTTCTGAAGAAATAGTATCTGTGAACTTGTAGAATTTCTTAATAATAGCTATTGATTGTTGGGTTCAGGGATCTCAACAGATCCAAAATTGGTTAAACAAACACTAATCCAAACTTAAACTCATTAAGAAAAGGAATTCATAAACAAGAAGAGGGGAGGGTTTTCAAAGCAATTATGGGGAAAAAATTACAATATGCACAGAGAAACAAAGACAGGTGTTACAAGAAGTTTCCCCAGAAAAACAGACCAAGCCCAAAAGACTTCCAACTGAGGTCAACTTTTTGAAATTAAATAACTGTCAACCAAGTATTGAGTTCATAGATAAACAATTGTGATATTTTCAAAGAAAAGTGGGTAGTTTATGACAAGCAGAACCCTACTGAAGAACTTATTTTGGAAAGTAATCAAATTCAGAAAGAAATATTTTATTTTGAAATAAAGGTAATGATAAACATGAGTAAGCATAAATACTGAAAGTGAAAATTGACATTTGCCATAACAATAATAATAATGATCATGATAATAATCATCTCTACTTCAGGAATGTTATGAGTTGAACTGTGTCTCTCTAGCATTCATATGTTAAAACCTAACCCCTTGAAACTCACTTAGAGATTGTGTGTGTCTGCGCGTGCGTATGTGTGTAAGTAATCAAGCTAAGGTAGGGTGATGAGGGTGGCACTTAATCAAATATGACTGGAGTCCTGACAAGAAGGAGATGTTTAGACACAGATATGCTCACAGGGGAAAAGTAGAACAGATCTTTCCCTCAGATCCCTCACAAAAAGTAACCTGGCACCTGGAATTGTAATTTTGTAATTAACCATGTGTAAAAAATAAAGGCTATAACATTTTCCATGGTTCTTTTCTGGTATAAAAATAGTACAGAGATAATGATGAACATGATTTAAGCAGGATATAAATTATGACCAATAAATAATGTACTTTCAAACTAAATGAAAGGAGAAAATAAAGTTAGTGACTAAAAACAGTTCTTAAGAAATAATGCAAAAAGTGAGGAAAAGCTACCTAAGAAAAACAAATCATGAAGTAAGTACAATGTGCAATGGAAGAAATAACTGCAAATAATACCCATTTACCAAACTATTGAATGACGTAAGTTCGTAGTTAAAAGGAAAAGACATTTAAACTGCGTAGTAAAACAAAGTCTAGAAATACCATTTTAAAAAGGCACCTATAAAACACAAGAGCTTGTTCACAATATAACCAGGAGTCTATAATGTGTGACAAGAAGTTTTGGAAAAGGAATTATATGGAAATCATATGAAAGCTTATGAGAGTAAAATAAACTTACAATGTCTTTAAAATGCCCTGGTATATTTTTATAAACTATTTTTTAAAAAAATCTTCTAAGCAGTACCTTTCCTGTGTGGATTAATGTTTTTATATAAAAAAGTAATTAGGAAAAAATTTTTGGCTCTTTTTTCATTTTTTAAATTTTATTTTATTAAAACATATTTGCAACACTAAGTTTACTTTCATTTTAGGGGGTAGGTGCATGTACACAAAAGCTCTTTTTTTTCTTGTTTTAATCCCCTTCCTCCTACTGATACAGGGGAATGAAACTTCTAACCCACTATGTCTGGTATGAGTTCGTGTTCTCTAAAATCGAAGAATGAATTTTAGGAACAACAGAGGTTAAGAGCAGAATATATTTATTGGGAGAAAGAAAGAAAGCTTCTGACAGAGGGACAGAAGGGGTCCCGAGTGGGTTGCCAAAGACTGTTATTTTAGGGACTTTTTATAGAG
>RJWT010049750.1:0-10921 GCA_004365215.1 Cuniculus paca | reverse complement strand
CTAGGTCCTTTTGTTAAAGATAAGATAGCTGAGTGTGTTTAAAGTTGTTTCTGCCTCTTTTAATTTGTTTCTTTGATCCTTGGGTCTTTTTTTTAACCAGTACCATACTGTTTTTATCACTGTAGCTCTGTAGTGTAACTTCAAGTCTGGGATTGTGATGCCCTCTGCCTTGCATTTATTGCCCAGAATCACTTTTGCTATTCTAGGTATGTTCTGGCTCCAAATAAATTTTAGGAATGTTTCCTCTAGTTCTGTGAGTTATGCTAATGGTATTTTGATTGAGATTGCATTAACCATTTTTGCAGTATGGTCATTTTTACTATGTTGGTTTTTCCTACCCATGGGTGAGGGATACTGTTTTCTTTCTTTCTTTCTTTCTTTCTTTCTTTCTTTCTTTCTTTCTTTCTTTCTTTCTTTCTTTTCTTTCTTTCTTTTTCTTTCTTTCTTTCTTTCTTTCTTTCTTTCTTTCTTTCTTTCTTTCTTCTATTTATTTATTTTTTGAGACAGGGTCTCACTTTGTAGCTCAGGCTGGTCTTGAACTTGTGACAATCCTGCCTCAGTCTCCTGAGTGCTGGAATTACAGGTATGTGCCACCATCCCAGCTTCCATTTTCTGATAGTCTCTTTAATCTCCTTTTCCAGAGCATGATAGTTTTCAATGTAGAGATCTTTTACTTCCTTTGTAAGATGAATTCCTATTTCATTTTTTTGATGGTATTGTGAAAGGTTTAATTTCCCTAATTTCTCTCTCAGTGAGTTTGTTGTTTGTGCATAGAAATGCTATTGATTTTTGAGTGTTGACTTTGTATTTAGCTATGTGACTGAATCTGGTTTTTAAATCTAGAAGTCTTTTAGTGAACTTTTGGAATCTCATATGTAGAGTACTATGTTATCTGCAAATAAAGATAATTTAACTTCTTCCTTTTCTATCTTTTTCCTTTTATTTCTTTCTTTTGTCTAATTGCTCTTGTGAATATTTTCAGAACTACACTGAATAGGAGTCATGATATTGGACAAGCTTGTTCTTAATTTTAGAGAGAAAGCTTTCAGTTTTTGACCATTTAATAAGATGTTCGCTGTTGGTTTTTCATATATGGTTTTTATCAGATTGAGGTAAAGACTATCTATTTCAATTTTCTGTAGTTTTTTTTAACATGAATGGATTCTGAACTTCATCAAATGTCTTTTTCTGAATCTGAAGAGATGATCATATGGTTTTGACCTTTGGTTCTATTAATATGGTATATTATATTTGTTGATTTGCATATGTTGAACTATTCTACATCCCTGGCATGAATTCTACTTGGTCATGGTGTATAATCTTCTTGATGATTTGCTGCATTCTGTCTGCCAGAATCTTACTGAGGATTTTTGCATATATGTTCATTATGAAGATTGGCTGTAGAAATCTTTCTTAGTCGTGTCCTTCTCTGGTTTTTGTATCAGGGTAATATTTGCTTCCAGGTATGAGTTAGGGAATACTGTTTCCCTTTCAACTTCATTAAAGGGTGGACAAATAATGACATTAGAGCTTCTCTAAATTTCATGTAGAATTCAGCAGTGAATCCATCAGGACCTGGGCTTTTCATTGTTGGTAAGTTTTTAATTATATTTTCAATTTCATTGACTGATATTGGGTTATTTAGAATTTTTACACCTTCTTGATTCAACTTTTGTAATTCATGTATACCCAGGAATCTGTCCATTTCTTCTGTATTTTCTATCTTATTAAAGATTCTCAAAGTAGTTATTGATGATCTTCTGGATTTTCACAGAATCATTTGTGATTTTACTGTATTCATTTCTAATTTCATGAATTTGAGTGTTTCCTTTTTTTTTTTCATAAGGTTGGCTAAGGGCTTGTCAATTTTATTTAAACTTTCAAAGAACCAATTCTTCAATTCATTTTTTATTGTTCTCTCAGTCTCAATTGCATTACTTTTTGCTCCGATTTTTATAATTTCCTCCCTTGTACAATATTTGCGCTTGATTTTTTCATTTTCTAGAAGTTTGAGGTTCAACATCATGTTGTTTTATTTGTACTCATTCTGTTTTCCTGATGTTAAAGTTCACTACTGTTAATTTTCCTCTTTTGACTGCTTTCACTGCATCCCATAGAGTTCCAGTATGTTGTGTTGGCATTATCATTTAATTGTAGTTACTACTTAATTTCTTCTTTAATTTCATTTGTGACCCTTTTGTTGTTCAGAAAGGTGTTATTTAATTTCCATGAGTTTATCGAGTTTTGTGGTTTCTTTTGCTATTCATTTCCAATTTCATTACACTATGGTCTGCTGATATGCATGGAATATTTTCAATTCTTTTGTATTTACTTAAGCATATTCTATGGGCTAGTATGTGGTCTATTTTGGGGGACATCCCATGCACCACTGAGAAGAATGTGTATTCTGATGCTGTGGGGTGGAACACTCTTTAGACATCTACAAAGTCCATTTGTTCACAGGTTTGGTTCAGTTCTGATACTTCTTTGTTGATTTTTATCTAGTTGATCTATTTGTTCAATGGGATATTAAGGTCCCCTATTACAGTTGTGTTATTGTTTGATTTTTCTTGTCTGTTAATATTTTGTTTTATATAGGTGTGTGCCCCTGTATTTGGTGCATATATAGTTATGATTGTTATTTCTTCTTGGAGTTTTCCCTTAACAAGTATGTAGTGTTCTTATTTATCTCTTTTGATCACTCTCAGTTTGAAGTTCACATTGTCTGCAAATAGAATAACTACCCTTGCTTTTCAGAAATATGTTGAAATGTCAGATTTATCATTACCTTTTTTTTTTGGTGGTGGTGGTGGTGGTATTGGAGATTGAGCCCAAAGCCTTTACACTGAGTTAGCCCTTTTCTTTGTTTTAAACTTTTAAAGATTTTATTAGTACATGTTTGCCATACATGTAGTTTATAAATCTTGGGGAGTAGTATATGTACATACTACAGCTTGTTTCTTTTTTTAAATTCTTTTCTCTCCCCTCAACCTCCATTCTCCTCTAACTCCCCTATCCTGATTTTCAGTCTTGTTGATATTATTAATCTTAGCTCCTGTTATAGAACATAATGTTTGTATTCATTGAGGTTACTAAGTTTCTTTACATGGATTATCTTTATTCTACTTATTTCACATTTTCCTCCTCTGTAGCCCTTGCTCTTGTTTCTTTGGACCACTTCCCTATTGCAAAAGATTCACCTTCTTGTCTCCTTTTTGCCATCCTGTATTACTTGCTTTGTTTGTACTTTTCCTCACTCAAAGAGAGATACCATAAGGTATTTAAGCTTGCATGTCTGATTTATTTCACTCAACACTATATTTTCTAGTTGCATCCATTTTTCTACAAATGTGTCAAACTTGTCATTCTTTGTAGCTGGATAGTACTCCATTTTATGTAGATACCACATTTTCTTTATCCAGCCATCTATTAATGGGTATATGGGCTGCTTCCAGGATTTAGCTACTATGAATTATGCTGCTATAAATATTGGTATGCATGTATCACTATAGCATGATGTCTAAAGCTCTTTGGGGAAGATACCTAGATGCGGGATAGCTGAGTTGTATGTAATTTCTAACTTCAGTTCTTTGAGAAATCTCCATGGTGATTTCCATAATGGTTGTAGTAGTTTACATGTCCACCAACAATGAAATAGGGTTCCTTTTACATGAAGAAGGCACAATTTAATAAAAAGGCACTCCATCATGGACTGGAAGGATTAAGATTGTTATAAATAGCATAGCACCAAAGCTAATCTGTAGATTCAGTCAACATTATATGGAACAACCTGTGTCCATCAGTGAATGAATGGATAAGGACAATGTGACACAACACACACATACACACATACACACATACACACACACACACACACACACAAACACACACACACACACAGAGTGAGGTATTATTCTGTTTTAAAATTTAAAAAGTTCTCTCATTTGTGAAACCATGGACAAATTTGGAGAATATTAAGTAAAATCAGCCGGGTATGGTTAGATAAATAGTATGTGATATATATGATTATATGCGGAATCTAAAAAACAGTTGAACTCAGATAAGAAGGGAGTAAAATTGTACTTGTCAGGGGCTGGAGAGTGAGAAATATTCTGAGGTGTTGGTCAAATGGTACGAAGTTTTTGATGGGTTAGTTCTGGGGATCTCAGGTATAACACGATTATATTAATAATAAATTTTATAGCCCAGTGTGGTGGCTCACACCTGTAATCCCAGCACTCGGGAGGCTGAGACAGGCAGATCGTTGTGAGTTCAAGACCAGCCTGGGCTACAAAGTGAGCTCAAAGCCAGCCTGAATGGCATAGTGAGACCCTGTTTCAAAAACACCAGGGCTGGGGATCTAGCTCAGTGGCCTAAGAACCTGCCTGGCAAGCACAAGGTTGTGAGTTCAATCCCCGGTGCTGGAAAAAAAAAAAAAAGATAAATTTTATTTGTTTTTAAAGACGGGGTCTCACTATGTAGTTCAGGCCAGTCTTGAACTAACTATGTAGCCCAGGTTGGCCCCAGGACTTGTGGTGATCTTCCTGCTTCAGCCTCCCAAGTGCTGGGATTATAGGTGTGCACCACCATGCTTTCAAGTATTGTGTTGAAATTTACTAATGCAATAGATCTTAAGTGTTCTCAGTACATATGTACAAAATTTAAATATGTGAAGCAATGGATATGTTAATGAACTTGATGAATAAAATCATTTCACATATATATGTACAAACTCTGAACTTAACTACATACTTAAATATGTAACTTTATATAAGTACATAAATATGCATTGAAAACACAAACGTCAATGTATACTATTGAATAATAGATACATACTATTATATGCAATACATCATTGTACAACTCTAATATATATTATTTTTTGTCAACTATACCCCAATAAACTGATGGAAAAATGAAAGAAACAAATTTTCTTTCTGCTCAAATGAATGTAATACAAAATAGTCTGTGGTAAAATAGTGGTCCCGAAGCTAAGTGTCTAACCAATAAATTACAGCAAAAGACCCTATGTTATCAAATTTTCTGTGGCAGCTATAAACAAGTCTGATTTATTCTTTTTCAGTTCTGAAGCTCAGAACTCTGAAATTAGTTTCATTGGTGAAAAGTCGGTTTCTTGTAGGGTTTTGGTGGACTTGATTTTACCTTTTGGAGACCGCCAGTGTTCTTTCACCCAATCATCCAACTGTTTGCTCCCATGGACACAACATATAACTGGAACTTTTTCCTTTGATCCTGTGCCCTCATCTAACGAAGCTGGTGATTACATTTAAGGTCAATATGGATGATCTAGAATAATCTCTCTTTTTGAAGATCCTTAACCATGTCTGTAAGTGCCTTCTCTTATAATAGTCAATGCTCACATGTGTCAGAGATCGGAATGTGAATATCATTAGAGAACCACTATTCATCTTACCACACCTTTGTATCTCATAAGCGGTTACATCCAGCACCTCATATTTATCTGGGTTTCATTTACCTCACATGTGCAATCAGGAGTTTATGCTAAAGTAGTTACTCCCAGCATTTTCAATATTTTTATGTTAAAAAAGTAAAGTCCTTTCCTTAATACCACCTCTCCTCCTATACCCACCCACCCTTGCCCACTCCCGAATCTGGCTAGAGCAATTTTCTTCCACATGTCTGTCTGGTGCAGTGTCCATCCTCTACTTATTAGTGTGGGTCACATGCAGTTACCTTACCTGTCTGTCTTTGGGTGCTCCATCTGTAGAGAAAGGAGAGTAAAGACTTTTCTTTGAAAGTGGTTGTGTGGCATAAATTAGTAACACATGCAACATGTTGCTTACTGTTAGCTATTGATATTCTTACTGAGTCTGCAGTGACTCATACTTCCATTTAACTTATGTGCATTTCATGTAGCTTAGCAAAAAATGCAGCAACATAAAAAATGGGCCTTTCTTCTCACCATTCTCCTCAATTAGTGAATATCCCAGAGCGAGGGTGAGGGGAAATGTGATGAGAAGACGGTTGTCTCTCAGTTCATCTCAGCTATCCTGTTCTGCATTTATATTTTTGCTCATATAAGCATCTTTCTGCCCTGCAGAGTGTTAATATTGGCAGCGTTGGAGCATTTTCCCTGCAATACAACCTAATTTGCAACTCAGAACGGGAATGTGTTCCACTAAGAGGAGAAAAAATTTTAACCTGGATGGAAGACAGACTGCGCTTTTCCAGTTAGGTGCTGCATGGAGTTCTCCAGCAGAATTTCTTCCTAAGGGACTGTTAAGAGTAATTTGGGAGTTTCCATGTTGATTTCTGGGCTAATTTAGAACTTTATTCCTGCATTAGAGATGACGTGAGTGTGCCTGTGGTCTCCAGAGCTCCTTATAGTAACTCTCAGTTTAAAAAGGCTGTGATGTCTCCACTAAACAAAATTTAAGCCTCAACTTCAGTAAGTTTGAAGTATAGACATATTTTATCCCTGGCAAAAGGAAAATATGAATACATTTCAATAACAGAAGAATATTATGAGTTCACCTAAGTCAAAATTAGTGTCAAGTTCATCATTCACTATTACAAGAATCACATCAGGATGAAATGATAGGATATGTAGAAATCTTCAAGAAATTATCAGCCCTTCAACAGCAATGTTTAATAGCAACAATGTGATCACGTAGCAGTAATCAGTCCAGAGGACCCCTAGGTATTTTAGTGCTAAATCATACAGTGCCGACTAGAGAAGCTTTTAAATGCATCTTTGACATTGGACTTCCAACCTATCAGGTTAAGAAGAATAAAGCATTATTGTGATCAGCAAAAGTTGAAATGCAAACTCCAAGCAAATTTTTGTTTTTGCCTTTACTTGGCTTATTGTCCAGAGGAGGAATTTCTAACCTACTCTGGAGAACTGAGCCCTCTGAAACTTTAAGACTTCCCACGAAGAAAACAACATGCTCACACTCATATAAACAAACTTCTCCATTTAATTCAAGAATGTGCCCTAAGAAGACAGAGACCCCAGGTTTAAGCTCTCCACTAACAGAATGCATGGCATTTTCTCTCTAAATCCCTATCTTCTCTAGACATTACTATTATCTCACAAAAATCAGACCACTTTTTCCACCTGACCTTATATCCTGTTGGTCTAACTTTATTCCAGCTATTGTTGCAGAGATTAGTTTTCCTAAGGTGTAATTTAGCAGTCTGTGCTTCAGCTGTATCTTGTGTTCTGTCCCAAAATATTTCTGAAAGAAAGTGAAGAATGACATTGACACCTTTTTGACACTAGCACATATATAAACCTGAAAGTACAAGTTAGTGAGCAATTCACTTAGCATCCCTTGACCAGTGGAGGACAAAAGCAGATGGTCAAATACTTTCCCATTCCAGTTCACAGGCAAGCAATTTTTAATCTATATTTTTTATGGCTCCTCAGCAGATCCAGCAAGATTGAGCTCCAGTTACCCACAGCAGGGTTCCACCTGATAATTTACCCTTGCACTGACTCTTCTCATTCTTGTTTCAGACTTCTCCAGCCATTCTTTAGGATTACATCCCAAAATAAAAGGCATATTTATGAACCTTTGGCTAAAATGGCTGTTTTCAGAAAAAGCTCAGGCTCAAACACAAAACTGCATGCATCTAGCTCCACATCGATGCTTTTTCTTCCCGCTTTTCTATAAGCCTGGAATACTCTTTTGTTTTTGTATTTGTCAAGTCTCTTTATCTTTAAAATGCTCTTCAAATATCATTGTTTGCATCAGAACTCAAAAATTGGATTTGACTTCTAGACATTTTTGTGTGGCCCAAGGTGTTTTCCCTGTAAACATCTTTATTATCGATATATTTACTTTATTAACTTCATCTTGGTATTTCTATGCAGTAGGAACTTGTATTTTATAAAATCATTAAATAGGTATGGGACAACTTTGTAAAGGATAAAGAGAAATTGGCTTAATATATCTCTGCCTGTTACAGATTGTGTGATTTCAGAACTGTCTTAGAGTTGGTTGAGAATTCATTTGGCTGCATGTAACAGAAAATACAACTACACTCTTACTCAAGTGAGAATTTATGATCTCACATGACAAAATCTAGAAATAAACTACTGAGCCAATATATCTGGAGTTTTTAGTTTTTTTTTTTCCTGGTGACATAATGACCATAGTAATTCCTTTCATATACGAGACAGAATATTCATAAATAAAGTCGAATATGGAGTTGGAGACCAACTACTACTGAAAGTAATGATAATCCCTCCAATTAAAGCAAGCAAGGAAGGTACAAAACATTCCTCAGAAATGCCAATAGATTTGTTCTTTAGGAGTCGCCAGCCTGGATTGTATTATACACCCTTAGCAGCAGAGCTAGAGAAAAAAATATCTAGATTGAGGAAAGACACATTTCCCTCAAATATGATTAGGATTTTTTTAAACAATAAGGCTAGGATAAAGCAATAAATGGATGTCAGGTAGGTAACCAGAACTGTTTGCCACTTTCCTACTACGTACAATGGAGTTACCAGCCTGTTAATGCTACAGAGTCTTATGAGGTTCAAGTGAAATAAGTATATGTAGAAGATCTTTGCAAGATACCATGAGCTATACTTTGGATCTAGAATGCCTTCCAAAGCATCATATCCTAAAGGCTTTGTGCCCAGCTTGATGCAATTGGGAAGTGATAGACACTTTAAGAAGTGAGGCATCCTGGAAGGTTTTAGGTCACTGGGAGTGTGTCCCTGAAGGAAAGTGTGGGAGCCTGGTCTCTTTTGTCTTTCTCAATTTGTGCATCATGGCCATGAGATGAGCTGTTGTGCCATATCACCTGGTATGTTGTGTGGTTACAAGTCCAAAGCAATGGGACCAACTAATCACAGACTGAAACTTGTAAAACTGTGACTTAATATAAACCTTTAATATTTATAACTTTGTTATCTCAGGTATTTGTTGCAACAACCAAAAACTGACTAACTCACCGTGCAAACTATCAGGCATATAATATGAAAATATTATTCAATCCCGAACTAAATCGCAGTTGGCACAAAAATCCTTATTAAGAATTCACATTAACAAAATACACTTACTTTCACTTCTGATTGAAGACCTTAAATAATATAAGAGAGTAGAGAAGTGAAGTTTTCCTTCCTTTGAAATCTGCAGGACTGTCACCATCGCAGTAATGGTAACTGTAACAGTTAGATCACCAACACTTCATTGCAATTTAATGACAGGAAGAACAGGAAAAATATCTTGTCATTTTAGTTGTATGGGAGAGTTTTGGTAAGAACATGCTGTGACTTGGCCAGCACATCTGTACTCTTAAGAAAACAATACCAAAAGCCAAAAAATGACAGTTTTATAACTGATTTCAAAGAGTTGGTGCTCTGAAGCATGGTGTCCTTGGGTGTCATGTGGAAATATGGGCTGAGTTGGAAAAACTCGCATATTGAATCATCCATATCACATCATATGATTCTGGTCATTGCCCTCCATTGTCTGGAAACAGACTGCCTGATGGCTTCCCAGGTTGCAAGAATCATCTATATTGCAGACTTTAATTCTTATTTAACTTTTAAACTAATTTATCCTGCAGTTAACTCCAGTAACTATTAGGCTAAATTGTGTTAAATATTGCTTTCTATGCTACAAATAGCATAGTTTATGATCATGAGGATGAGTCCTTGGAATATTTGTTAATCTCACTGAAAGGATGTGATTTCATGTGTATTTGGTCAATAGAGAAATATTAAGAGACACCATGACATCTCACTCTGAAATACTTCAGAAGGTATTTCTAAAAATGTGACTATTTTCCCCATTGATAAACACACATTATCCTGCCTATCAAAATTGAAATTTGTTTAATTATCTAATTAAATTCAAATTCAAAATTTTCCAAGTTGTCGTCAATATATTCCTTAGAGTTAGTTTGCATACATAGTTATATAGCACATAACAGCTTTTTGGTCAACACTGGATCACATGTACAATGGTGGTCCTATACAATTAAAATGAAGCTAAAAAATTCCTGTCACCTAGTGACAGTGCAGCTATCGTTGGGTCTGAGTGCAGTGCATTCCTTATGTGTTTGTGATGATGCTGGTGTAAATGAACCTACCATCCTGTCAGGTATATAAAAAAGTACATCACATTCAAATATGTGCAGTACATAATACCTGATAATGATAAATGACGTTACTGGTTTATGTATTTGTTATGTGATTTATCATTATTTTAGAGTATGTTTCTTAACTTATGAAAGCAAAATTTGCTGTAAACAGCATATTGTGTTATGCTAGCAACTGTCTCATATAGCTCATGTTTCCTGTGTCTATTGACTGAATCAAGAGGCCATTTCACATGATAGTTTTATGTGATGATTCAGGCTAATTGCAAATTTGATTGACATGAGCACTCCCTAGGGATTAGTAAAGCATACTTCAAGGCGTGTCTGGTGGGTCATGAAAACACAGACTTGTGGCCTAGGTGTGGTTCTGGTCCCTTTTTCTCTGGTGCTGCAACACTTCTCTCCTTCTTGGCCACCATGGACTAGGCACTGCGATGTTCTTGCCTTGAAGCCAGAGGACCTTAGACTGAATTCCTGAAAAGTGTGAGCAAAACTAAATCCTTCTTTCTTTAACTTGTGTATGTGGGATGTTTGGTCCATGTGATGAAAAGCTGATGAGCACAAGCTATATCGTTTAGGTTTGGATAAGAATACTCTGTCATCTTGGCACAATGGCAAAATCACCTAATGTCACATTTCTCATAATGCATCCCAATCATTATGTGTTACATAACTGTATATCAAACAAACACACAAGTATATCTATGTTTCTGTCATTCATACATGCACATTTCATTGTATATGTCATTATAAATATTTTTTTATTTTAAAGAGAATAGAACAAAACAAAAAACAAAACAGAATAGAGTCAAACACA
>RJWT010049749.1:0-10959 GCA_004365215.1 Cuniculus paca | reverse complement strand
AGAGTGAACAAGGTTGAGAAATAGAACATAAGGCCTCTGAGGGATGGGTTGACAAACATGGTCTAGATCCTGTGTAGCTGGATTGTCCAAACTCATTGAACTGTATATTTTTTTAAAAGTGAATTTCTTAATATTTATTTTACCTCAACACAAAATAAATAAAAGGTACATTAGCAACATTCTTGCTCTCTCTGCTAGTGAGGCCCTACTCCTTACCAAAAATAATCAGTATCATGAATTCTACAATAGGTTGGTTTTCCTGGGTTTGAACCTCAGGTAAATAGGATTGTGCAGCCTCGGCTTCTTGACATAGCATCTTTCACTCAACCTGGTATCATAAGATTCTCCCATATTGCTATTTGCAGCTGTGGGTCATCCATCCTCGTCTCTGTCTGGTGTTCCAGTGTGTGATACACATGCTTATTTATCAGTTCTACAGATGGCTGTCTGCATGGTATCCACTTTCGGGATTTTACAAATAGTGAATACCACAGGGTCTCCTCAGGGTGCTCATATAACATTTCCATAGACAGCAGAATTAGTATGTCACAGGACACACACAGCTTCAGTAGGTTCTGCCTGCCCTACCATTTTCAAAAGTGCCAGTACTAGATGACACCGTCAGGTTCCAGTGTTTGCAAATTCCAGTTTTCAGTCCATCTGATTCCAACCCTTTTACAGTCTTCCCTGACAACTCTGCTCTTTGAACCCCTCATGTCTTATGTTTTGGTCAGCGCACATACACCGAGCACTGACTGCATGCCTGTCACCACTCACTGTGCTGGGCCTTGAGGACACAAAAATGAGCTGATAAGAACCCTGTCATCAGTAACTGACCCAGCAGAGTGACAGTAATCCAATACTTCAGATGTCACTCAGATGACTATAATACAGTGTGATGGGTGCTTTGGAATTAGATGAGTTGCAATTAATTGTGGCATTTATAATTAGTAAGGAAGAGTTGAAATAGCTTTAGGAAACAAGTCTGATAATATTAAATCTTAGCAAAGTGGGTACAATGTAAAAACTCTAACTACCCCCCCACACTTTTCTGGTGACATGAATTGAAGAATGACTTGACTGTAGCTAGTAAAGTTGGAGCTTTCATATAGAAGTGAGGCAGAATATTAGGACGTGGCTAGCTGGCTTTGCCAGTGGACATGACCTGTCAATCACAGAGATCCAGGACATGCACAGAAAAGAAGTTACAAGCTCTGCATCTGGGACCAATCAAAAGCAGGTTTTTGATAGGAAGGCGTAGCTGTGACATCAGCCTGAGGCATGGGAGAGAGAAAACGTGGCCACCATGAAGCTGGTGGCCACTGTATGGCTCCTCAGTGTCTTGCTCTCACTCTGCAGCGCGAACTTCTTTTTCTACCTTTAATAAATATAAAACCTCCCTATCTTTTTCACTTGTCTTCACCATTTTTTGTTCAGGATAGCAAGAACCTAGAATGCATCTCTGCAAGGAACACCCACAAGCACTGAACCCGGTCACAGCAGGATTTGTGAAGGCCTTCCCTACTTGGTATTGTCGAAAAGTGAAAATAATTTAAATTGCCCACCAACAGGGTAGTAAAAAAACATGTTATCTTATTAAAATGAAGTATTTCCTACCATCAAAATAACTGATCTAGAGTTATGCATCTTGTCGCAGGTATGTCTTAAAAATATATGTAAAAAGTAAATTGCAAATTAGTATGTTAAATCCTCCCCAAATCTATCTGCTAAACTCCTAACCCCAACACTATGGTATTAGGAGGTGGGGCCTTTCAGAATTAATTAGTTTACAAGGGTGGAGCCCACAGGGATGAGAACACTACCCTTATAAAAGGGGTTCCAGAGAGCTCTCTCGCCCTCTTTCTGTCATGTAAAGGCATAATGAGAAAACAGCAGTCAGTCTGCAGCCCAGGAAAAAAGCCCTCACCGCGTGGTGGCTCATGCCTGTAATTCCAGCACTCAGGAGGCTGAGACAGGAGGATCATTGTGAGTTCGAGACCAGCCTGGGCTACAAAGTGAACTCAAGACCAGCCTGAACGGCACAGTGAAACCCTGTCTCAAAAAAACAAGGGCTGGGGAGCTAGCTCAGTGGCCTAAGTGCCTGCCTGGCAAGCGTGTGGTCATGAGTTCAATCCCCGGTGCCGCAAAAAGAGGAAAAAAAAAAGAAAAAGCCCTCACCGGACAGACCAACTTCACAACCTGGTCTTAATTTTCCAGTCTCTTCAACTTCAAGAAATAATTTTTTTTGTGAACCACCATTCTATAGTAATTTGTTTAGTAGTCTGAACTAAGTGTGTAAGGTAATATACAATTTCAAAAATTGTAAAACTCACAATAGAATACATTATATCTTAAATCTGACATAGTGACAACACTAAATTTATGCATTATACAATTTCAGTAATTTAAAAACTCACAATACAAGACTGTATTACCTCTGAACTCTGACCTGTATAGCTAAACAATAAGTTATGTGAAAGCTAACTGCCATATTACAGTGATCCATGCATGCCCATTTTTATAGCAGCACAACTCAAATCATGGATGCAGCCTATGTATCCACATCATTTATCCACAGATAAATGGTGAAGTGTTATATTTATTCACAATGGAGTACCATTGTGCCATAAAGAAAGATAAACCTAAGGCATTTATAGGAAAATGCAAGTACTTTGAGACCATAATTTATAAGTGAAATAAGTCAGGCACATAAGCTTAAATATCATATGTCTTGTATACGAGAAACCCAAAGTACGAATAATTTAAAGAGGAAAATAAGAGATACATAATAAAACACAGGGAGATAAAAGCTTTTGCAAGTGGGAAAGGGACCTGGAAACAGAGAGGAAGGGAGAGGAGGCAAAGGGGAAAGAAAAAGAACTGAGATGTGTTATGTGAATGTACCAACCCTCCTTGAGGATTATCACATACTGCAAGCACGTGCTAATGAAAAAAGAGGTAGTTACCTCGGGGAATGGTTGGCAGTGAGTGAGTGGAGGAAAAACATTAAAGGTGAATACTTCTTTAAAAAAAGAGAAAAAACCTAATACAATAAAACACAAAGACCACATGATCCTGTATGTGAAATCAAGACACAAATATCAGTAGCTTTCCTATATGTCAGTAATGAACTCGCTACAAAAAAAAAATCAGGAAAACAATTCATTCACAATAGCTTCTCTAAAAATACCAGGAAGGAGCCAAGACGGTAAAAGACCTCTATTACAAAAACTACAGAACAATGAAGAAAGAAATGGAAAAAGTCACTAGAAAATGAAAAGATTTTCCTTATTCATGGATTAGCAGAATCAATATTGTTAAAATGACCATATTACCAAAAGCATTCTATGGATTCAATGCCTACAACATTCTTCACAAAATTGAGGGGAAAAAAAATCCTAAAATTCAGACAAAAATCACAAAACACCAAAATAGTCACAAAAGTCCTGAGGTATAAGAGTAATGTTGGAAGCATCACAATAACTGACCTCAAATTATTGTATCAAACCATGGAAATAAAAACACTATATGGTACTTGCACAAAAACAGACCTGTAGATGAAGGAAATGGAACAGAAAACACCAAAAACCCATGCACAGACAGTCATCTGATTTTGGACAAAGGGACCAAAAACCCACCTTGGAGAAAAGACTGCCTCTCCAACAAACAGTGGTGGGGAAACTGGGTAGCCATGTGCAAAACATTAAAACTAGATCCCTACCTCTCACCCTATACTAAAATCAAATCTAAATGTATCAAAGACCTAGATATAAAACCAGAAACTTTGATACTCCCGGAAGCCGTAGGTATGGGCAAAGACTTCCTGAGTGGGACTCCAGTGGCACAAGAAATAATATCAAAGTTCAACAAATGGAATTACGCCAAGTTACAAACAAAACCAAAAACAGACTTCTGCACAGCAAAGGAAACAACAGAGTGAAGAGACGATGTGCAGAATAAAGAGAAAAACTTTGCTAGCCACTCTTCTCATGGAGCATTGGGATCTAGACTACCTAAAGAATTGAAAGGGGCTGGGAATTTAGCTCAGTGACTCAAGCACTTGCCTGGCAAGCATGAGGTTGTGAGTTCGATCCCTGGTACCAAAAAGAAAAAAAAATTGAAGAAAATTAACACACACACAAACCAAATAGCCCAATAAATAAATGGTCTAATGAACTAAAGACACTTCTTGAAAGAAGTCAAATGACCAATAAGTATATGAAAAATGTTCAACATCTTTGTCCACTAAGGAAATACAAGTCAAAACTGCACCAAGATTCCATCTCATCCCTGTCAGAATGGCTGTCATTAAGAATGCAAAAAAGAAAAAAATCCTGGAGAAGATGCCGGAATGAAAACGAACACTTCTACACTGTTGGTGGAAATGTGAACTAGTACAACCACTATGGAAATCAGTATGGAGATTTCTCAAAAAACTAAAAATATATATACCATTTGACCCAGCTATATTCCTTGGTATATTCCCAAAAGAATTGTAGACAGTGTGCTATAGTGATATACGTATAAGCATGTTGATAGAGGTACAATTCACAATACCTAAGCCACAGAAAGAGCCTAGCTGCCCTTTGACCAAATGAATGGACAAATAAAATGTAGTCTGTATACCCAATGATGTGTTATTCAGCCATAAAGAAGAACAAAATCATGCCATTTGCAGAAAAATGGGTAGAGCTGGAGATCATCATGTTAAGCAAAATATACCAGTCTCAGAAAGTTAAATATCACATGTGTTCTCTTACATGAGCAACCAAGAAAGAAGGAGAGACAGAGACAGAGACAGAGAGAGAAACAAAGAAAGAAAACAAACTAGAAGCTAAGCTTCTAAAATGGGGGAAGGTGGTGAAGGAAAAGGGAGAGGAAAGGACAGAGGGGAAATAGAGATAAAAAAATCAGATTATATTATATGCATGAATTTGTACAAATACATCAAAATGGATATTAATACTCTGTGATGCCAATATGCACCAATAAAAAATAAATGAATAAATAAACTAGAGACCATTTCAGTAGACAAAGGAAAAGCATTTGACAAAATTTAACATCCTTTCATAACAAAAGACTTGTAACAAATTAGTTACAGAAGAAATGTGCCTCAATGTAATTCACATGTGACAATCCCACAGCTAACATAATACTCAACATTGAAGTTAAAATCTTTCCCTCTAGGATCAGGAACAAGAAAAGATGCCCACTCATATCATTTCTATTCAACAAATGCCAGGAACCCTAGCCAAAACAATTAGGCAAAAAAGAAATAAAAGATATGTACAATAGAAAAAAAGAAACTAAATTATGAATGATATAATTTTCTACTTAGAAAACTCTAAAGTCACCAGCAAAACAATTGTTAGAACTAATAAACTCAGTAAAGTTGCATGATGCAAAATCACCATGCAAAAAAATCAATACTATTTCTTGCAATAACAATAAACTATACAGAAGAGAAATAAAATATTCTAATTTACCATAGCATTGAAAAAATTAATCACTTAGGAATAAATTTAACCAAAATGGTGAAAGATCTGTACATTGAATAGTATAAAACATTTGTGAAAGAAATTGAAAAAGACACAAATAAGTGAAAAGGTATCTTATGTTCATGGAGTGGAATAATTAACATTTTAAAATGTTCATCCTACCCAAACAATATACAGATTCCATGCAATTTCTAGCAAAATTCCAATGAAATTTTTCACTAAAACAAACAAACAAAAAACCCTAAAATTCACACGGAACCACAAGAAAGAAAGAAAAAAAATCCTAAGCAAAACAATCTTGAACAAAAAAGAACAAAGCTAAAGGCATAACTACCTGACTTTAAAATAGACTAGAATTTAGTATTCAGAACACCATGGTGCTGACACAAAACCAGTAATAGAAAGCAGTGGAGTAGAATGTGAAGCCCAGAAACAAAGCCCCCTTTCCTCTCTTTCATGTGTAGTCTGAGTTAAACTGGACTCAGGGCGCACATTTACCGAACATTTACTCGTGCAGCCTTGCTGGCTCTCAGCTGTGCTAAATCACATTTCTTACTCACCTTTTGCACTCCTGCCTCTGGGGACAGACGTGGGTTGGAGGAAGAGAAGCCAAGAAGACTCAGTAAGAAGCCAACCCTGAGTCCACTGGCTGACTCCAGGTCAAGCTGAAACACATGTTTACCACCACATTCTTTAGGTAACAGACACTGGGTTAGGAAATCATCACAAACATTTTTTTTTAAGTTTTTATAGATGAAGATACTGAGGTTCAGGCAATAAACAGATTTGATCATGATCATGCGGGTGAATCCATATTTAAGCCTGGGTGTGGTTGACTCTAAATTCATATTTATTCTTCTGCAGTTTGTGCTTCAAAGATGGACAGGGTATATATATATTTTCTTCTGTTCTCTCTGCTCCACCTTCCTTACAGCAAATGCATATCTGGATGTGGTATAGGGGAGTGAAATCTGAGTCACATCCATGCACAATCCAAATTCAGCCAAGTGCCCCATGAGACTAAATGAGCTTCCCCAACACCTACCAGTCCCTCCTTTGACCCATCCATATTAGTTAGGGTCCAGTAGAGGAATAGAATCAATTTGAAAAGTATGCATAATTATACAAGGAATTCACTAAGTAGGCTAACAGGATCAGAAGGGAAGGCATTTCAATAGATGTCTGTGGAATCTGAAGTAGAAGAATCCAAAATGGCTGTCTGTGCTCTGGAGAGCCAGAGGACCCAATAACAGTCAAAGTTTGAAGGCCTGGAAGCTGACTTCAGAGTCACTGGTGTGAGTCTTTGTGGGAAGCCACAGTCTGCATTGGAAGGTTGAAGAGTCTGTGCCGCAAGCCTGAAGGAACAGGAGATCAATGTTGGAAGGCCAGGACAAAGAGAGAAGCTCCTCTGAAGAAAAGGGCAGACTTCCTTCTTTCCCTTTTTATTCCATTCATACTATGAGCCTATTGGCTGATGTCACCCATGTCTTGAATGCATCTTTCCTCTTCAAATTGCAGCCTATGTGTCAATCATTCATAGACACACTAATTGCAGATTATAAGACTTCTGGTTTCTGGTCCAGCATGGAAGAAACTAGAATTTGTCACTTTATCCTAGTAACAAATTAAAAGCTAAACAAACCAAAAATCAACAGTTCTTAGATACATCAGAGAGATGGGATCATACGTTGGTTAGTGCTCCCCAAATTGGAGAGATAAATAGGTTATATGAAGAATCACAACTTGCTGGAGCAGAAAGTCACAAACATAAAGTTCCTCAGGAACTTTGGGGGTCCATACCATGCCAAGGTATGGACCCCCAAACTATAACTGACAAATTGCTGCAGTCTCAGTGTGGACAATCCTGAGATAGAAACTCCAGGGAACCTAGTTATTTTGTGAGCTTTATTTCTAGGTGTTTGACCTTCTCATTACTTAAAATCCTTGGAGGAAATCCCCTCATCCTTTCAGGAGGGGAAGAAGAAAAGGACTTACTTTCAAATATACCACTGTGTTCTGTTCTTTTTCATAGGATCTGCCTTCATAGCTGGAAATCCCCAAAATGTGGTGATCAAACAACACATTTATAAATAAAACATGGATCAAAGAAGAAATCTCAAGAGACATTTAAAATACTTTGAAAGAGGTGGGTGTGGTGGTGCATGCCTATAATTCTATCACTTAGGAGGCTGAGGCAAGAGGATTGCTGTGAGTTTGAGGGCAGCCTAGGCTACATAGTGAGTTCAAGGTCAGCCTCAACTACATAGTGAGGCCCTGTCTCAAAAGAAAATACTTTGAATTAGAGAAATATGAAATACAACTTATCAAACTTTGTGGAATGCAAAAAAGTAATAGCTTAGTGGAAAATGTATAGAATTGAGTGCATATATTAGAGAAATACACAAAAGTTAACTGCACTGATATATGCCAATAATGAACAAGTGGAATTTTAAATTGAAAACAGAATACTATTTACACTAACGCCCTTCCAGAAAATGAAATACTTAAGTATAAATCTAACAAAATATGTACAAAATCTGTATAAGGAAAAATATAAAATTCTGGTATAAGAATCAGAAAAACTTAATAAGTAGAGAGATACTCCATACTAGGAAGGCTTAACTTTCTCAAGATGTCAGTTATTCCCAACTTGATTTACAGACTTGATATAATAGTAATCAAAAGTACAGCAAGTTATTTTGTGTATATTGGCATAGCGATTCTAAAGTTTATGTTGGGAGGCAAAAGACCCACCAGAGCTAACACAATATTAACAGAGAAGAGTAAAGTTGGAGAACTGACACTACCCTACTTCAAGGCTTACTGTAAAGCTAACAAGTCAATGCAATATAGTATTTGCAAAAAAGTAGACAATAGTCAATGGAGCAGAAGGGACAGCTCAGGAGTAGGTTCACACAAAGCTAATTAAGTGATTTTTCACAGAGATAATACAATGGAGAAAAGTTTAGTCTTTCTAATAAATGGTACTGGAACAACTGAGCGTCCACAGACCAAAATAAATAAATAAATAAATAGATAGATAGAGACATCCTCTACATACACACACACACACACAAAACTCAAAATGGATCATAGACTTCATTGTAAAACAAAAAACTACATAATTCCTAGAAGCCACCATTGGAGAAAATCTATATGGCCTTGATTTTAGCAATGACTTTTTAGATGCAACACCAAAGGCACAATCCATGTAGAAAGAATTAGTAGCTAGAGTTCATTAGAATGAAAACTTTACATCCACTCCAAAGGAGTTGAAAACTTATGTCTACACAAAACCACGTACGTGGATGTCTATAGTAGCTTTATTCATGATTACCCAAACTTGGACGCTAACAAGACGTCCTTCAGGAAGTAGATGGATAAACTATGGTACATCCAATGAAGTATCACTCAGCACTGCTGTGATTTAAATGCGTCCCCTAAATTTATAGGTTGGAAACTTAACTCCCAAAGTCACACGTTAATGGTATTTGGAGGTGAACTCTCTCGGAGGTGATCTTCTCCTAAGACATCTGCCTTGATGAGTGAAATCTTTCACCCATGAATGAATGTGAATGGATTGATGAATTAAAGGGGCCTCGAAAGAGCAACTTTGTTATAAAGGCAAGCTCTCTCTAGTGAGTTTGCTCTGTCTCAGCCCACAATGCCCTCTCCTGTGTTTTGGTGCAGCAAAAAGGCCAATCACCAGACGCTGAGCAGATGCTTACAGCACACTCCTGGACTTCCCGACCTCAAGAACTCTGAGCTAAATAAACCTCTATTCTTTATAAATTACCTGGCCTCAGGTATTTTACTATAGTACCAAAAAATTGACTAAGATAAGCACTAAAAAGAAATGAGTTGTCAAACCATCAAAAGACACAGAGGAAGCTTTATGTATATTAATTACCACATGAAAGAAGCTAATCTGAAAAGTCTACACTCTCATGTCTGGAAAAGACAAAAATATGGAAATAGTAAAGAGATCAATGGTTGCCAGGGGGAAGAGGGATGAATAGACAAAGCCCTGAGGGTTTTTAGGAGGATGAAACTACTCTCGAGGATGCTACAAATGTGCCTATGTCCAAATTCTGAGGAGGTGCGGCCTGAGGAGCCCCATGAAAACCGTGGCTCTGAGTGATGACGTGTCTGTTGCTCACTGGCTGCAGTAAGTGGGCCATGCTGCTGGGCATGTTGGTAATAGAGGGGCTCTCGTGCATGTGAGCAAGGGGTCCATGGGGGACCTCTGTGCCTTTTCCATAATTTTTTCGTGAACCTAAACTGCTCTAAAATTAAAGTCTATTTAAAAAAAAAGTGAATGTTACACAGGAGAAGAGCCCTAACCACAGAGCTTGAGCTCAAGACAGTGTCTGGCGCTCCATGCCCCACACCCTGTGTGCCTGCTGCTCATGAGAAACTGCAGGCTGCATGGACCAAGCTCCACATGCGGGGACTGAGGGCTGGTTTCCCAGAAGCCCAGGGCAAGGAAGCCTCCTGACTTAACCCCAACAGAGAGCACTCGCAGGAGAGCACAAGAGGACAGCCAGGTGCACTGCGGATCACAGAAAAGAGAGAACGAAAAGTAAAAAGGCAAGGCAAAATGGTGCATGGAAAAAATACGTCACATTCTATCGCATTTGTTTGTGAGGGGGGAAAAGGATTATTCTCCAGAGCTCTAAGTTTGCTGTGATGAATAGAGAAATGGATGGGGTTAAATTTTGGCTACAGAGAAAAATTTTATCTACTCCAGGAGTACTGCAAATTAACTCCCTTTTCACACACACACACACAGACACCTAGCTGAGCTACTTGCCAGCAGGGGCCCTGGCCCATGGCTGCCCCCAGAGACCGACTGCAGGCCACAGGCCATCTGAACCAGCTTGGGTTCCACGGAGACTCCCAGGACTCTCCTAGTGAGCAGGAGGTGACCAGGACCCCTGGTGCCACACAGATGCAAGAAAGCACAGGCAGCTGTGCAAAGCTGAGGGCTGAGGGCAGACAGCCTGCTTGGCCTGCATCTGGACTCCGGACCCTGAGGACAGAGCTGGGGACAGCAGATGGAGTTGTGGATAAAGGGACCCCAGGCTCCCTTCCGTAGGAAGTGATTGCGAATAATGTCTGTCACCAGGAGCCTCACACTTGTACTCTCCCCGGGGCCCGGGCTGAGGGCACAGGGCGGCTCTTCCTAAAAACCGAGGCTGGACCCATGGAGGAGGGAGAGGCTGAGATGGACGAAGGCAGCCCTGCATCCCCAGGAGCACTTTCTGCGCAGAGCTGTGTGTGCTGGTGCTGGGCCTGAGCAGAGTGCTGCAGCTTAAGGACAGCGTCTGCCCCATCCTGCGTGCAAACCCGAGTGCAAGACTCAGAGATGAACCGTAACAGCAGAGCTCCAGCCTGGAAACGAGAGGACTTAGCTCTGGTTTATTTCAAGAGAAAGGGATAAAATTAATAAAACCATGTG
>RJWT010049748.1:0-10955 GCA_004365215.1 Cuniculus paca | reverse complement strand
TACAGTCCAGCAGCCTGAAGCACATTCCCATTGTTGTGAAACTGTCACCACCATCTAAACCCAGAACTGTGTTTATCTTGTATAACTGAAACTCTATACCCATTAAATAGCAACTTCCTATTCCCTACCGCCTAGTAACCAACATTCTATTTTTTTCTATGAGTTTGATTACTCTTAGTAGAATCATACAGTTACATTTGTCTTTTATGATGGGGTTATTTCACTTAGCATAATGCCCTGCGGGTTCGTTCATATTATAGCATGAGTCAGAATTTTCTTCTTTTTAAGGTTGAATAATATTCTTTTGTTTATATGTACCATATCTTGCTTATCCACTCATCTCTTTGTGGACATTTGGTTGTTTCACCTCTTGACTATCGTGAACAATACTGCTGTGAACGTGGCTGTATACGTATCCTTTTGGGTCCTTGTTTTTAATTCCTTTGAGTTCAGTATACTCCTAGAATTGGAATTGCCAGAACATATGGTAATTCAGTTTTTAGATGGAGAGAGCTGTGCTTCTTTCTATTAATTTTGTTATGTAGATCCTCCCCACAGTGATCACAATGCTCCTTTGTGGCTCTGCTGGAAAGAAGGGTCCCACAGCAGCAGGGTCCACCCAGGATGGTACTAGCCACTCTTTGAAGGCAGTCTGAGCACTGGGCAGCACCAGGGGAATGACTCTTCTACCCTAATTCAATAGCCAACCACGCCTTTTATTTTACACATATCTGAGTCTAGTCAGTGAAATCATACCTCAGAAATTATTTCATGGAAAAGATTACCCAAGCTTGTAGTCCACTCATGACAGGTATAGGATTTGCCTTTTCATTCTTGTGTACTCACACTCACCATAGATTTGCCCATTGATGCAGCACTTTTTAAAGGTCATGATATTTTGTGTGAGTGTCCCCGTCTTATCAGAGAAGATGTAATGGATCTGCCCAAGTTGCTCATTTAGCGTAGTGGTCCTAGCCTTTGCGGGTGTGTCCTTCTCAGAGTAGTACATCTGCAGGTCCCAGTTAATGAAGTGACTCTGTCCCAGGCGAATTACTTCCACACTATAAAGACAAAAGATTACATGGTATGGAGCACTTAGATGTGAGTGGCAGGCAGGGAATTTTTCCTTACTTGTGCTTACAGCAATGAGCCGTTTATCTACTGCTACAGACTGAACATTAGTACCCCTCAGCGTTCCCCCCAACCCATATGTTGAAACCTAATCACAGTACAACAGTACTGAGGTTGGGCCTTTCAGAAGTAGTTAGGTCTGAGAGCAAAACCCTCATGAATGGGATTAGCATCCTTATGAAAGAGGCCTAATGGAGCTTATTAGCCCCTTTTGCCATGTGAAGATCCAGAAAGAAATTGCCATCTATGAAGCAGGGAGTGAGTCTTCACCAGACACCAAATACGCTGGCCTTTAACCTTAGATTTCCCAGCCACCAGAACTGTGAGTTGTGTATTTCCAGTTTAAAGCCAGGTGTAGTGGTACATGCCTATAATCCCAGGACTTGGGAGGCTACGGCAGAAGGATCACAAGCTTGAAGTCAGCCTGGGTTATACAAAACTATACCTGTCACCCCTCCTCCCCCAAGTTACCTGGTTTAAGGTATTGAGTTATAGGAATCAAAACAAACAAGCCCTGTTCTTTTAGAACATCTTCCAAGAAATAAGCCATGCTGTGGCCCATGTGCTCCCCCTTGGGGTGTCCTCACCAAACACGTCATACTCCAGCTGCAGAGTCAAGATGGCTTTAGAATAATAGTGTTCTTCAAAGCCACTTTCTCAGTGTGAATTTCCTTTCACTCCTGCACATCAGGCCCTGGAGTTCCATGTTCAGAACACAGCCCAAAGAAATGGGTGACAAGGTGACCCCACAGACAATGCCACAGATGTGGCCATCTTTCCTCTCTTCTCTCTTATTCCCTGTTGTACTTGGGGACAACTGGGATGGTAGTACTGATCTTCGCCCCCAGGTGTAGGGCAAAAGAGATGAGGGCACATGAGGAGACAGACTGCCACATGCTCTCAAATAGGGCAATAGTCTTTTGGCAACACCTAAATTGTTAACCCTCACTGTGAAAAAAGTATATATTTTTTCTATCTTAAAAGAGTATAGAATGTCCAAAAGAAAATATTCTAAAAAAATCTTCTCAATTTTAAAACTATAAGGGGCTAGGGAGTTAGCCCAGTGGTAGAGTACTTGCCTGGCATGTGTGTGTTCCTGGGTTCCTTCCCCAGTACCAAAAAAACCCCAAAAAACAAAACCAAACCAAACCCCAAAACAAACCAATACAGAATTAAATATATTTCAGTATTAGGAAGCTATTTACATGTGCAGAAATTGTCAAGTAGGCAATGGATGCTATTATAACAGGTTAAAAAGACAGAAAAATAACTCACCTTCTCTCTCTCCCTTTTGTAAATATGTCCTACTATGCACTAAACACCAAACACTGTACCAGGTACAGAGCATACATGAGTAAACAAGACAGATGAAATTTCTGCCATTAAGCAGGTTACCTTGTAGTAAAGATGAATACATTAAAAGCCCCAGTAAATAATGTATTGTATAGGTGCTGAAAGTTCTCTGCAGAAAATCAAAGCAAAGAAAGAGGAGATGGAGGCCAAGAGGGAAGAGATGCAATGGTTAAGATCAGGTGGATCTGGACAGCCAGGGTGATAAAGTGACACCTGAGCAAAGGACTGAAGAAAATGAAATAGCAGCATATAGCTATCTAAGAAAGAATGTTCTAGGCAGAGATAAGAGTAGGGACAAAGATCCTAGGGCAGAAGGAACATCGAGGGACCGGGAGTGGCAGGGAAAGAGGGCAGGCAGATCCTGCTGGGTCTTGGGGCTGATACTCTGGCCTCGATGATTCTATTCTGAATGAGCTGGAAAGCACCCATGGGGTGAAAGACAAAGCAGAGATAGTCTCTTGAATGCCTTAATGTGACTTATACCTTAAAGAATCTTTATTAATATACAGGAGACATAAAAGAATTGCATTAATTGTGCAGTATAACTTTTTAGTCCTAAATTCTAAGTAGTATAGAGTTTATTTTATAGCATACATTGATAGTTTTACACAAAATAATCTGTTAATAGTCCTCTTAATAAGGGTAACATTCATTATTTTTAGTCTTTAAAGGAGCTGTGGGACAGATGGCTGCCCCAGGGCTTATTTCCCATCAATAGAAAAACAGTAATTACATGTAATAAAATTAAAAACAAAACAAATGTACATATAATAAAATTAAAAGCTTCTAATTACAGGTGTGCGTGTGGGGGAGATCCCATGTGTCTCTGGATTATTATTTACTGGGACTAAAAACTGCCTTTGACTGTAAAGCATATTCCAAGGCGCAGTTCCTCCCTCAGAGGCCTAAAATCCAACTGGCCAGGGGCAGTGATATTAATCAAAGAAAGAAAAAGGAAGAAAAGGAAGAAATATCTTGGAACAAGGTGATTGACACCTGTCAGAGATATGACCTTGATCCTCTGTTGCAGTTGACTGACAATGAGATGAGCAGTAGAACCTCGTGAGAGGCTGGAGAAAGGCAGTCCCCCCCCACCAGGGGATAGACAGAAAGGTCATAAGTGTGACAAGCAAACATAGGTGTGGCAGATGGTAATGAGCCAGACTCAGCTAATAGGGTAGGAAGGAGCCTAAAGAGGAAAAGTAAATGTTTCCATCACAGTCTAAATCTTCACATTTTCCCTGGTTCTTTTTGATGCCTGGGCCTTGGAACACACTAAGAAGGAATCTTACCAAGTAAACGATCATGGCCTTTGACCTCTGAACACCAGGGCCTTATCTGCAAAGAAAGTAAATAGCAGGTGCCTGGCACCAACAGATAGATACTGAAAGGTTCATTGTCTTCCCCTGGCTTACCATCAGTTTTGAAATAGAAGTTATCTTCTTCATTGTTTCTTTTGACCTTTGAAACAATTACTGCTATACAAGAAGGTGCTAAATTGGGACAAGATACTATAGCCTTCCATGAAAGCAAGAGGCCAAGAAGACAGCCTTACCTGACATAGAGAGATATAGGCACCATGGTGTTCATAACGATGATGTAGCCCCAGAAATTCAGGAATCCACGGTAGGAGGGAGTGGCGTTTTCCCCATCATAGAGATACCAAGAGTAATTGCCAACTTGCGCTTCCCAGTAAGCATGGCCAATGGCAAGGCCAGCAGAAAGCAGGATGAGAACAATAAAGATCTACAAGGCAGGAAGCAATGACAAGTATGTTAAGGATGAATTTCCAACCCTGTGCATTTTGTTGATGCTAATTAACCTTTTTAAATATTTTATGATTGTTTATGATAATTTAATAGTCTACAAAATTAATATACTTCAAATAAAACAGTATAAGAATGGTTTGAAGCCTATTTGATGGTTATGACTGATTGGTTCATTCTATATTATACATATATGGTGAGGTTTTATTCCCAGAATTACCTTTTAGAAGAGAAGGTAGTATCTTATATTCAAATCCTTAAAGACTTTCATATTATAGAGTATTCTCAATTATTTTTACCTTGGACAATAACATACTGTTTGGGAAGACAGCTTTTCTTAGCGTGAGACAACTTAGAACTATGATAAATTGGGCTTCTTACAAAAATATTGAATGGAAATAATTTTTTTGTTTAAATGGAACCATCACATATATTTGAGTAATTATTTCTGAAAGTCCAATGTCTTAAAGACTGCATTGTATTGTAAATAAGATCACCTTGAGATGGAATACAATAAGCCCTACATTGTGGAAATGATGAGTATACACTTATGGGACAAATTAAAAAGTCAACCATCCTAGTGGTATTTGTGTACAGTATTTGAAACTGTAAATACAATTTCTAGAGATAAAATTAAATTTCTAGAATGTCTCTTGTGCGATTCCACTGAGATCCTATGCCTGGTTCCCTCTGGACTTTGCCCTATGAGTCTTTTGGTCATTTTGGTTTGCATCAGTTTGTGGTGGTAAGTCACAGCCGTGAGTGTAGCCATACAGTAAATCCTATGGGTCCTCCTGGTTGATCATTGAACCTGCATGTGGCCTCAACACACCTTATTTTTAGTCTTGCCTTATATTTGGACTCATACAGTATATGTTGGACAGAAAAAATGTTCTTAAGACTACCCATATGGGAAACTGACAGCAATAAATAAAGCCCAAGATTTTTTATCCTATCTACAGAGGTAATGTTTTTTTGCATCAGAGAAGTATACAACAAATTAGAGCAAAAGATAGTCTAGCTTCTCGTCTACTGAAATGGAAAATAAATACCGTGTAAACCATGTAGTTCATCAAATAATCAATTTTAGTTCTTTTAAATCTGGTTTTCCCACTATTCTTCATTATCTTAGTGTCAGCACCTAAAAATGGAAAATTCAACCTGATCAACAATTGGGTAAATCAATTAACTAGCATGTCAATATAATTACTCTTCCTTTGGTTTTGATGAAAAAAGGACAGAAAAGCAATTTCTTCCTTTAAATCTTAAGAGCTCATAGTGGATCAATTTCCCAAGAAAATCTCAAAGTACCTGCAAAAATGACCAATCCATGGCAGATATCGGTGTTCCTAATTACACAACCACGTAACAGAATTTTATCAGCATCCAAAGGAAAACTTCTGTTTCTCCAAAATAGTGTTCCTGTAAACTTATCTAGTCGATTGTTGGGTTCTTCACATTCAATGAAACCTTTAGGAAAGATATGATTCACATTATTAATCACATAGGAAGGATTTTCTGATTTTAATTAAAGGACTGAAACAAGCGACTAAAATTTACAACAAAGTAAGACATGTTTTGTACAAACCATCGAATGTTGCCAAGGTATCCTCTCTTTGAAGGTATTGGTCTGTGATTTCAAGTGCCATTTTGAATTTTAAATTGGTTTCTCTAAAGGGAGGGGGAAAAATAATTACATGAACGTATTTTAGACTTCCAAAGGAAATGTAAATAGCACATACAAGGTAACATTAAGCACACCTAGACATGAAGGCTAAATCATTAGCTTATTCTTTTTTTTTTCTCTTTTTCTCCAGCTCTGGGATTGAACCCAGAGTCTTACACATATTAGGCAAGGGTTTATCACTGAGCTTCTTACTACCCAGCCCCTAACTTTTTCTAGCTTTATACTCATTGTTCATCTTGAAACTTCAAGTTTGGATGAGGTTACCCTCTAAACTAGAGAAAAATTCTTGACCTGGAAAATGCTAGTCTCGTTTGTTGTTTGCTGTTGTGACACTTAGGACGAGACACCCATAACATCTTTCTCATTAACTTATCTCCTTCTCCTTACCTGTTAACCAAACTACTGTTTGAAAATGTAGCTTCTAATATTTCACCACACTAAGATGATTAAGACAAGTTTGTTTTATATGTATGTTACATTTATATATTTATATTTTATATAAACATATAATATAAATATACTGTATAGGCCGGGGATGTAGCTCAACGGCACTGCATCTGCCTGGCAAGTGTGAGGTCATGAGTTTGAACCCTGGTACCACTTATGTTATATATAAATATAAATTCCCCATGATGAAAGCATTTACTATTTATTGCAACATACTAATAAAAAAAAAAGGAAGGAAAAAATCCTGTAGTCATTTTTTTTTACCTTCTTGTCAACTTATTTTCTAGAATGAATAATCAGATTTGGGGAAGGAGGTGGCAGCCTCACTTCCAGTATTTGGCCTGTCCCATGCATCGTGCAAGGGTAGGTCACCATGTGTGCACACATGGGGGCAGGCCAGTATGTGCACTCTTGAGAGCAAGGCTGCATTGTCACCATGACAGCCCCTCACAGCCTCACAGATACTTACTCAAGAATCTCTACCTAACAAGAAACTGCCCAATGGTTCCCAGCTTCACCACTCTGTTCTGACAGGTCCTTTTAAGACTTCATGCCTTCATAAGCCTTTAGAATCTGTTACTGGTGAGATTAATAGTTATTTTGTAGCTGAGATTGAATTGTCAACTGACTCATGGACAGAGCAAGGAAAGATCTAGGTTTTTAACTCATGATTTTAGTTCCTCACACTTTGGGGTGTGAGGAACAAGGAACACAGGAAGCAGGGTCCCTACTACCACTTACTGTGTGACCTTGAGCAGGCTACCTCATCTCCCTGGGCCTTGGTTTCCTCATGGGCGATCCACAGGGAATAATAATGCTCATCTCATGGAGCTGTTAAAAAGCTTAAATGAGCTAAATATTATGTGCCTGCAACCTTGTACACATTCAATAAATGTACTGAAAACTGGTCAAAATCAGAACTTTATTTTCTGTATTAAGTTTTGGCAGAATAGCTAAAATCAACCAAGGGAAAATTCAAAATTGCTTATTGGTAAAGACTTAAAAACCCTATTCTCTTCTCTGAATCAGATAATATCCATAGTCATTCCCGTTCCTCTGAACACTCTGCTGCATTTTCTAAAGGGTCCAAGCACCTAATTCCCATTTGGGCTTTTACCTTCCCTGAAGGGTGGGCAAAGACAGCATCTGAGAACTCTGAGAGATACCATAAATCTCAGAGGAGACTTTGGACTTGGACTGTTCAGCAATGCTGAAACTGTTAGGACTTGGGAAACTCTTGGAGATGGACTAAATATGTTTTATATAAGGGAATGCGCATGAGTCTTTTGGGGGCTAAGGGCAGAATGTAATGGTTTAGATCTAGACGCACCCTCCAAAGCTCATGGACTCATAGGTGGGCCATTTGGGGGTTGATTGGATCATTGTGTTTTTATAATCATCAGTGGATTGGTGCACTGATAAATTTATTGCTGGCTTTCTGTTAGGAGATGGGATCTGGTTGAAGAGGTGGGTCGTGGGGTCTGGGGACATGGTCTAGAAGTATCTATGTCTTTCCTACTCCTTCCTACACATTCTCCCTGCTTCCTGCTGCCATGCCATGAGCATTCTCTCCATTCATTCTGCCATGCTGTCCTAACTTGGAGCCAGCTGACTATGGACTGAAACCTCTACAGACTGTAAGCCAAAACGAACCAAAGTAAACCTCTCTCCCTTTAAGTTCTGGAAATAAAGTATCATGTCACAGTGATCTAAGAGAGATTTCTCTTAGTTACTTGTCCCACATCCACAGAGAGCAAGCATAGGGAGGAGCAGGAAAAGATAAGCCCTTCCAGGTCACACCCCTACTGGGGCCCATCTCTTCTGATCAGATCCCACCTCCTAACAGCAAATCAGCTACAAATTCATCCACTGATGACTATCAAGCCCTCATGACCCAATTATCTCCCATATGCCCTGCCTACCAGCACATGAGGCTTTGGGGAAACATCTGGATCTAAATCATAACATTCTGCCCTGGGTCCCTAAAAGACTCATGTGCATCCTTTTATGCAAAAATGCATTTAGCATATCTCTAAGAGTTGGCAAAGTCCTAACAGTGTCAGCACTGCTGAAACATCAAAGTCCAAAGTCTGCTCTGAGATTTAAGGCAAACCTTAGGGGGAGCCTTATAAAAATCAGAAGGAAAGTTAAACACTGAGGATGCACAATGGCACAGAGGAAACATTCCCATTTCAAAAGGGACAAATGGACGGACTGAAACCAGTAGAGCCAAAATAAGACTGAAATTCATCTATAGTGGGGAAAAGAGAGGCCAGTTTATGCAGGACACTGTCAACTGCCAGCAAGTGGCAGAAGCAAGGCCAGGTCTTGAGGTTTCCTGCCTGGAGTACACAGACACCTGGCAGTGCACATCCCTCCAACACTGATGCTGAAATGGGCCCATCTGAGACACACTCACCCATCAAGCTCGGCTGTTTCCACATAGCAGAGGCTATTAGGTTCAGAGCTGGATAGCAACAGAATGTCAGCCTGTTAAAAACAAAAGGCGCCTGTGACACAGAGTCCTCAGGGTGAGAGTACAGGCTGGGGAGGATAGGCATGGGAGGGGCAGAACGCTTTCACTTACTGGAACAAAATCATTTTTCTTCAGACGAATGACGTCTCCAACTTGAACATCTTTCCACTTGGTAATTTTAAACCTAAGTAATAAAAATAATGGGAGTTTATTGGGTTTTATGTTCAAGCAGGGAAATTATCATTCTTTCTGGATGTCGAAGATTCTGAAAAATGTGTAAATCACAGGGAAAATGTCTGTTAACAGTTCACCCTTTTAATGATGTGACCACACATGCAGGAAACAATAGCAGTGTGATGGCTTTGATATATTCTTTCTACCCCACCTAACTGGTCACTGAGGCTGTTTCAGTATGTCACAGGGGGTCGGTGCTACCCCTTTTGTTTTTGCTCCTGTCTTGCTTCCCTTTACTCCCCCCACCCCCAGCTACCCACCACTAGCTCAGTGCCCAGGACAAAACACAGCGTAGCTCCCTGTGGGCCAGAGGAATCCTCATGGGCTTCACAGCTGGTATCCTCTCTAGTGTTTAAGTTATCTTCTTACTGACTAGGCCTCACTTTTATAATCAAAGGAATAAGAATATTGGTAAAGTGAAAGATGACTATCTCTGGCATTAAACGTCATAGGAAATACCCATTTACTTTTCTCACAGAAATCCATTTATTGTAAAGAAGAAAAACCATGTTAACTTATTTATGGCTTCGTGGTGTCTATATTAAATTAAGTACAGTGGAAATATCCAGGTTATTTCTCTCAAATATTGACACATTAAAAAGTTTTTGCCTCAATAACAACACATTAAAAAGTCTTTGACTTGGGTTTTAGTCCCTATTTTTAGGACCTGAATTTACAGTTCTGCCTTGAGGCTCTTGCTCAAAGAACAACTTACTGCTGTTCCCGGAGTTGGGACTTTGGTCACAGCTGACTACCTTTGTTGAACAAACATTTATTGGGCACTCCTTGCCTGTTGCAGGTAGGACAGCATCCTTGAGAAGCTTACAGTTCAGTACGGAAGGAGAGATACCTACAAAAACCTAATACAATTTATACACAATAATTAAAAAAAAAAACTCTTCAAGCACAGGGAAGGGAGAAATCCCTTTGCTGACAGACCTGGAAGGTGTGAAGCACCCTGCACAAGCAAAGCCCCAAGGAGACAAATTTGAGAACAGCAGAGGTGGATGAGGCTCACTGGATGCTGAAGTTGCTGTATAAATGCCAAACACACAGTACAAAGCCCGGTCAGCGGCTGCACACAGTCTAATTTGGGCTGTACAGGTTTGGAGCCACGAGGCCCTGGAGTGTCTTTGCAAGTTAAGAGATGCCTTCACAATTAAAAAATTTACTAATGACTCACTATGTTTCTAGGCAAATGCATATATTATATCTTTGTAACTAAACTACAAGTTGAAGGAGGTAACATACCTGCCATCCTTAATGACTTCGCATGTCCTGTTGTTGACTTCCCTGTCCATTTTATGCCGAGCCTTCAGAAGGAAAATGAAGAAATGTTTTCATTACCTCAACACATGAGTACTAATGCTAAATTAAAGATGGCCAGGGCAGAAAGTTGAACAGTTTGTTGCATGAGAAATCCTTACCACATCGTCCACCAGGTCTTTGATAGCAGTGATGCCCAGCACCAGAAGTAGGGGCACAAGTGTGGTGTACCATGCCAGGGTAGATATTTGAGGAATTGCCTAACAGAAATAAAAAGGCTTCTGTGAAGTACCCGCGAAGGCACAGCTAACTTACAGATAACGGGTTGCTGACTCTATACTTGCTAATTCTAATCTCCCTCACCACCTAAGTATGCATCCCGCAATGCATACAGGAAAAGGCACTTAACCATCCAGGCAACCTCTTTCTGTCTAGCTTCTAGTCATATAGAACAGCTCCTGTACATGGTCAGTGGTTTATGAAATTATCTCATTGTGACTTTAACTGGATACCAAGGAAGTTTTGTACAATGATTAAAAAAATAAGTTTTCTAACCTAAAAGGGAACTGCGCAGAACTTTTTGTGAAAATCATGA
>RJWT010049747.1:0-10953 GCA_004365215.1 Cuniculus paca | reverse complement strand
GCGGGATCGGTGTGGCGGGAGGAGCCCAGAAGCCACGCAGGTGGGGTGAGCATAAGGAAGCTGGCTAGCAGTGCCGAAATGCTGTTGCTTAAAAATTCAACTGGTCACACACACGGCCGCTTCTGTAATCTCAGCACGCCAGGGGCTGAGGTGGAAGGTTGTGAGTTCGAGGCCACTCAGGCGGCTACATAGCAAGAGCCTGTCTCTGAATGGATGAATAAAAACTTAAAAATACATTTAAAATTGAAATGTAATTTACATCCCATGAAGTTTACCTCTTTATATTATACACTTCAGTGGTGTTTATTGTATTCACAGACTTGTGCAACTCTCATCATCGGATCTGAGAACAATTTTTATTGTCCCAAAAGAAACCCATACAAAAGCATTCACTCCCCAGCTCTTCCCTCAACCTGAGCAACCACTCATCTTTCTTCCCTTCCTGATTTGCCTGTTACAGGTTTTTCATGTAAGCATAGTCACAGAGCGTGTGGACTTTGAGCCTGGCTTCTTCTGTGTAGTGTAACAGTTTCAGGGTTCCTCCATTTTGCAGTTTATCCATACTTCATTCTTTTTTTTTTTTTTTGGTCTTTTTGAGACAGGATCTCACTATATAGCTCAGGCTGACCTTGAACTCACTACGTAGCCCAGACTGGCCTCTAATTCTCAGTGATCCTTCTGCCTCAGCCTTCTGTGCACTGGGATTACAGGCGTGTGCTACCATGCCGAGCTTTCCACATTCTTATTTATACTTGTTCTTATCTCTTGGGCTTTAATTATCAACGTCTTGATGGTAGTGAGATGTATTTCATTATTGTTTCAATTTTAAATTCCCCGATAGGCAATGATACTGAGCGTCTTTTCATGTCAGCGTCTTACTGGATATTTGAATATTTTTGGAGAAATGATCTATCTAGATCCTTTGTCTGTGTTTTAGTTGGCTTGTCCTTTGGTTGGTGAATTGTAGTAGAGTGGATGGATGGATGGATGGATGGGTAGGTAGGTAGATTTTTTTTTTCTAATTTAGGCATTTCAGGGTATTGGACGCTGAGCTTCATGCCTGTATGCATCTATCCCTGAGCTACGTCTTCAGACCTTGTTAAATTTTTATTATGAGACTGGGTCTTGCAAAGTTGTCTAGACTAACCTTGAGCTCATCATCCTGCTTCAGCCTTCTAAGTAGCTGGGGTTACAGGCATGTCCCACTGGGCATACCCTGTATTTGTGATACAGGCCTCTTGCCAGATTTACAAAAATTTCCTCCTACTCTGAATTACCTTTTATTTTCTTGATGGTTTGTTTCGAGTCACAAAAGTTTTTAACTTTGCCAAGCTTTGTGGCTCACACTCTGGGAGGCTTAGGCAAAAGGATTGCAAGTTCAAGCCTCAGCAACTTAGTGACTTAGTAAGACCTTGTTTCAAAATTTAAAAACAGACCCAGGCATGGTGGTGCATGCCTGTTTTCCCAGCACTTGGGAGGCTGAGGCAGGGGAATTGCTGAGTTCAAGTCCAGCCTGGGCTACATAGCAAGACCCTGTCTCAAAAAAAAAAAAATTTTTTTAAAAAGAGCTGTGATATAACTTAGAGCAGAGGCCCTGGGTTCAGTCCTCAGTGCCACCACTAATAATAGTAGTAGTAGTAATAATAATAATAATGTTATTAAAGGATTTTGGTACAGTCCTACTCATGTTTCTTTCATTGCTTACCTTTTGGCATTACCTCTGAGAAACCACTGCCTAATAAAGGATCACAGAATTTAAGCCTATGGTTGCTTCTCTCTCATTATTTAGGTCTTTGATCCATTTTGAGTTGACTTTCTATATGGTGTGAGGTGGGGACCAAGTTTCATTCTTCTGTGTGTAAATTCCCAGTAGACCCAGAACATTTTTTTGAAAGGACTCTTTCCTTCTGAATTGTCTGGGAAGCCCAAAGACTTTCACAGTCTGCCTGCTCACTTCTCCAGCTTCTTTCCACGCAGCTCCTCCCTCTCACCCGCCTGCTCACAGTCCTGCCACTCTACCTTGCAGTTGCTCCGCATACCGTGTTTTTTCACGCCTGGTTCTCTGTATGCTCCCTTCTGCCAGGAATGCTCCGTCCTCTCCCTTCCTCTCTCTTGCCTCTTGAAGGGTCCTCTCCAGTGCCATTTATCTTATCTGAAGCTTCTCCAGGGCCTACTTTTGAATCCCTAGTTGGTGGTAGTAGTGGCAGCGGCAGCAGCACCCTGTCTTGTGTGTGGGTGCCACACACCTGCGGCTGCTGTAGTGCGGATCACACTTGATGGCCCCCTGCTTGACGCCTTCCACCTCTGAGGCCTGACATTTCACACTGAACACGGCGCTGCCAAGCAGATGGCTCTCGAATGAAGGGATAGACACGTTGTACTGAGATGTTCATGTCTGGTTTTATTTCATTTAAATATGTCCCCCTACTTTTTTTGGTGGTGTGATAGCCTTTTATAAAGTGATGTAAGTAGCAAATTTTTCTTAAATGTTCTTGATGTGGTAACCCTACGGTACTGCCTCAGCTTTTCTGGCTCATGAAATCTAATAAAAGTCCAGGGCCCACCGGGTAGAGAAGCTGTCCCTTTCCGCATGGTGTAACATTCACTAGGTAGGTGGGACCGTCTAGTGGCCGCATTTACTGTGCTGCATGGCAGGTACTGCTCCAAGTAGGTTATGCTGTTTTCTTGTTCACTGCCTCATCTCTGGCCCTGCGGGCGAGCAGTCGGAAGGAACAGTCCCCAGCTCCTCATCTGCTGCCGGCTCTGCGATGAAAACTGCGGGGCAGACCCAAGTGTGTGTGAGCCAGGCCGCCATGGGAACCTGCAAGGCTGCGGCTCCTGCCGTGGTCAGTGCTGCATCCCTGGTGTCCGCCCCGAACCCTGTCTCTGGGAAGGCCACCGTCTCAGGTCAGTTGCGTCGCATTATTTCTCAGCTTCTCTCTCTGGGCCAGAGTCTTTTTGAAAGATCGTAAACAATTTCATAAGCTAATAAAAACCCAGAGCTGGGCACGGTGGCAAACACCTGTGATCCCAGCTGCTTGGGAAGCAGGAGGATCATAGGTTCGGGGCCAGGCTGGGCAGCCTAGCAAGGCCCTGTCTCAAAGTAGAAGGGGCTGGAGATGCAGCTTGGTGGTAGAGTCAGAAACAATACTACAAATTCTGCAGTTCTAGCTTGAATAATAATTTTTAAATGATATAATCAAACCATAGCCACCTGCAACCCTACCATGTATTTTATTGTTTTCTTGATATAATTTTATGCAAAGTTAAGAGATTATTCTTTTTAAAGAACTTGTTCTTTTTTATTAATGATTAATTTTGAATGGAACTCATTGCAAAACATAGCATTCATTTCTTTGCTCCCATAAATCCTTAGGATATCTCTTTGCCTATACTAAGCAGTCCCTGGAAATGTACCTTTTACTGTGAATAACATGGAGACCCTGAGGCCAGATCGCCTGAGTTTAAGTACCATGCTTCAGCTCTCACTGGGGGTGAGATTGATTGCTCCTGCCTCATGCCACGGGGTTACAGTAGCTGTTGCACACCTGTGCAGGACGCTGTCTGGTGTAGAGTGGTGATGACATAACTCACTGCTGCTGCTGTCATCTCCATCACTGCCACCTTCTTTGTTTTTGGCCTGTAGTCCCTTATGTACAGTTCTAAAATCTGAAGAGCTATGAAAACCAAAGGTTATCCTTTTCCATAAATAATTCTCACAGCAGCCAGGCCTGGTGGGGCACACTTGTAATCCCAGCACTCAGGAGGCTGAGGCAGGAGGATCATTGCGAGTTTGAGACCAGCCTGTGCTACAAAGTGAGCTCAAGGCCAGCCTGAACAGCATAGTGAGACCCTGTCTCAAAAAGATAAGGGCGGGGGATTTACCTCAGTGGCGTAAGCACCTGCCTGGCAAGTGTGAGGTCATGAGTTCAATCCCTGGTGCTGGGGGGAAAAAAAATAATAATTCTCACAGTAATGCCACACTGTCATGAAAGCTTCTAAACAATCAATTTCTGTGTTAAAGCTTGTTATAGATTGGTAACCACTGGTTTACTTGCTGGCACTGGTCTACAGAGTTTTGCTCAGGTATACCACGTACTTCCTGCCTTTGGATAAGAAGTTATAGATGTTATTCTAAATGTGGCTTCAGACCAAGCCCCTGCGACTTACCCATATTTTTATAGAGAAAAGAATAAATTTTTCCATAATTCCCACCTCCCAGTTAAAATTGGCCAAGTTCCAGTATACGTGTGCATGTTCTATACTGTTTGTTGGAGGCCTGTGTTAGGCAGTAGAATAGAAGTAGAAATACAGGGAGTGATAATAAGTACCGAATGCCCTCCCCTCTCCCCTTTCCTGATCAAAATTTTAGCATGCAGTAAATTAAGGCTCCCTACTTTTTAAGTTCTACTTGCCCAAGACATTGGTGATAAACTTTCTGTGTAACATTTTCAAGAAGGACAAAACTCTTTCCTGTAGACAACCATGTGTCACCATTGGAACTGGAGCGGAGTGTGCAAGGGAGAGAATACGATGCAGTCAGACTCAGGGCCTGGGAGGCCACAGGAGGGGAGCGAGTGGGGACACAGCTCCGGGAGGGCCAGTGGCCAGCTTCCCTTCTTGAAGGACTCTCAATGCAGCGCTGAGAGTGAAAACCGGGAATAGACCAAGGAGTGGACACTGAGTAGGACCTTTCCCCGGTGTCATGTCAGGGAGCTCCAGCCAGATTAACAGGAGTTTTCCAGGAAGAAAATGATCCCTGAGTGAAACAGGCATTTCCCCTCGGGTGGAAGGGTACGTACTTGGAGATTCAAAGGGTGCAGTGTGTGGCACGGTGAAGGAAGGATCCCCACACCCAGGTAGAGTTTATTCAGGAAATTAAAATCCCAGGAATAAAGAGAAGACCTTGAAAGAGAAAAATGGGAAATTTTAGAAGTTGTGTTACTGTATCATTGAGCTTCTCATGGCTGGAATTGTTACAGTATCACTGAGCTTGGCAGTGCTGGAAGCAGAAATACCACTTTTTCAAAATTTTAGGGGAAAATTACTTTCGGAGTAGAAGTCTCTAGTCAACAAGATAATTAACTGAGTGAGGACAGACTGATTTTCTGATAAAGATCCAAATGTATTTCCAATACACTATATCCAGAGACATTAGCAAAGCAGACAGCTTACCGGAATGGAGAACGGTAAGCTAAGAAAGAAGAAAGGGGAAGAAGGGAGGCGGCAGAGGGCAGCAGTGAGGGAAATTCTGGGGCTGAGGGCTCTGTGGCAGGCCTGGGAGGTGCAGCCAGAGCAGAGCGGGGCGCCCCTGGAGGGACATCACCTCCCACAGATGGGACTGTAAACCGAGGTGTGGCATGGACAGAGTTGTGCCAGGGTCACCTCCGGAGCTCTTGAAGGAGGGGGGGAAACTTGGCAGGTTTTGGAAGAAAACTAAATTTTCAAGTAAAATAGGAGGAAGTTGTTAACTTTCAGGAAATAAAATGGAATCAGAGTGCCATGGTCTGCTTCTCAGGATCAGCGAGGAGCAGCCCTGGCATGTAGGGAAGAGGGAGAGGACCCAGAGGGCCGAGCTGCGTAGCAGCAGGAAAAGCTGATGAATGAGACCTGCGTGTCCACTCTCGCGCAAACGCAAGGCAGAAACCAAAAGAAGCGGACGCGTTTAAAGCAGCGGCTGCTGGAACTCGATCAGGCTTAAGAGGTGGAAGCAGGGCTCAGTTGTAAGCCCTTTTTGTCCTTGCTTCTCAACTGCTCAGCACACAATATTTTGACAGGAATCCTTAAAATACAAAAGCATCAACGTTGTCCTCCCCATGAGCATGTCTCAGGAAGGGCTTAACTCCTTGACGGTGTGTATTCCTGAGTCCCAAGAGATTTTCCTAGTTATGGAAGGCCTTGTTCTAGAAAGGATTTAACAGTGTCTTTTTCCCCTGGCTTAAACTCAGTGCTCCCTCTCAGCTGCTCACAGCCACTGCTGCTGTTTTTAGCAGTCACCAGAGTTGTGTTTGTGTCCACTGTGCTCTTTCTTAAGAAAGGTCCTCTCTAGTTGTTTTTTCCCCTGGCCTTATGCAGATGAGACAATGAAAACTACCTTTACTGTAAAATGGGAGAGGATGACCCTCTCTAGAACGATAGAGAACATCTAACTTTTGAAAAATAAGGGCTGCCCAGAGGTGGGAGATGTAAGTTAATGAGTGTAGACAGCTTGAAGTATGTAGATGTGTAGGGACCAGATTAAAACGGACTGTGAACAGTTTGAACCCCATTTTGAAAGTAACCTTTAGGGAATTGGGAGCCAGGATAGGTTTTTAAGAAATAGTTTCTACATTAGAATATGAAGTTTTATATCCAGTAAGTATGCATCCCAGCTAGAGACACAACAGACTGTCACAGAAAGTAAACATGGAGGGCAGCCCACTCGGGACCCCTTCATCTCTCTCTCTCAGACAGAAGCTTCTTTCTCTCAAATATATCCTGCTCATAAAAAAATAAAATTAAAATAAATAAATAAACGTGGAGGATTATCTGAGACTGTGAATACTGATCATCGCTATGGTAGGACTTTGGGTTGTTCTTTTGTGCTTTCTGTTTGACCTATTTGTGAAATTTTTGTGTTACTTTATGATGGGACAGCTTAAAAATAAATCATTCCTGTCACATCAGCGTTTCATGGTGACGTCTGCAGTGTCTGTGGCCCTGGCTTCCTGTTCTTTATTTACTGAACGTGTGACTGTCCTGGGAGAAAATAGGAGCGGCAGGGCAGGGGATCCGAAGGCACCATCTGTCTTCACCTTGGCCGTGTCTTCCCACTTCCTGTAGGGTTGTTAAAGATTCACTCCAGCCAGTCCAGCCCGCAGCAGGCGGTCCTGACGATTCCCAGCCAGCTCAAGCCTCTCAGCGTGAGCACCTCCGGAGGTGTGCAGACCATCCTGATGCCCGTGAACAAAGGTGCGTCCCCACGTGGCCTGTCTCCGGGTCCTCTGGGAGAAGTGCGTGTGCTCGCAGCTGGCGGTGGCCCTTCCCCACGTGGCTGCCCTTTTGCTCCTCAGCCACAGCCCTGGTACCTTGAACTCCAGGGCTAAAAGCACAACCTGTTGGTTACTAAGTAGCAACTTACTGCTAAAGTTGATCAGGGGGGATATTTTGTGCATCTGTGGGAGTTTAAATTTATTGGCTTTTTATTTTCTTCATCTGCTGAGAAGCCTCCACTTCCACAGCTGAGAGTATGTGTAGCTCAGTTACTCTGATGCTAATAGTAAGCAGCCAAGCTTCTCGGATCACGATAGCGGAAAACGAGCTTAACCATTCCTGAGATGTCCTGTTCGTGAAGATGGCGGGCCCGCCATGTAGGAGTTAGGACATTTCATTAAAAACGATTTCTGTCACTGTTTTATCCTCCTCCTTTTTTGCCCTTCAGTGGTTCAGTCATTTTCTACCAGCAAATCACCTGCCATTCTGCCGGTAGCTGCCCCAGCTCCAGCTGTGCCCAGCTCTGCTCCAGCAGCTGTTACAAAAGGTACGCCGCCTCTCGGGATGTTAGTCCTGGAGTTCTATGCAGGGCATCGCTGTGATCTGAGTCCTTTGAATTTTCACCATTGACAGATAGGTACTGACTGCTTATCTGGTAGACATGACATTAAGGGAAATACAGAATGATTTTTGCCCTCCAAAAATTAATCATCAGGTTGAAGAGAATTGCAGTAAACAGCAAGCCATGACTGATAAGTGGTCTGGAAAGTGATGGCTGAAAGACTGCCATCCATGGAATGTGATGAAGGTTGTCAGGGTACAGAGGGAGCAGGACTTTGTATGGGCGTGGATTTCACCCCAGATGTGAACAGAGTGAAGCCTCTTCCTGGGGAGAGGTCCAGCAGTGTGGCAGGTTGAGGGAACAGTAGAGGCAAAGCCTCAGGGCTTGTGTGGAGAGGTGGACCAGTTAAGGGACTCACTGGGGGAGCACAGAGGTGACAGAGGATCCTTAAGTAGGGACCAGGCAGGCAGCCTGGCAGGGGGACCTTCCTGCCCCTAAGAACAGTTGAGAATAAAGTAATGCAGTGGATCAGAGCAGCACATTTGGCCTCTACAACATCCAGAAATAGCGAGAACTGTTTTGGGCTTACATTTCAAGCCCACAGTGGGCCAGGCCCTTCTAGCTGCTTTCGATGTGTACATCACCAGCTCTTACCCCAGGGCTTAAGCCAGAGCTGCTGTGTCCACTGTGCAGATGAGGGAGCAAGTTTGGAGATTCTAAATGTATACTTCCCAGGTCTAGAAAGTTAGAAAATAGTGAAGCTGGAATTAGAAATCACATCTTCCCTACTCAGCTGGCCTGCTTTGAAGCTACGTCTGGGTTCCCGTGGGCAGAGGGAGAGCTGTCATTTATGAAATGACAAAGCAGGGTTTGGCGATCAAGGTTTGCCTGGTTTTGGCATGTAGCCATGCCCACTCATTTACATACTGTCCTCCCGTCACAGAGTTTAGTTCTGCCGAGGGCACACGACCCACACCCCTAAGCTGTTGACTGAGTAGCTCCCTGTAGGGAAGTGTTTGCATCCCCTTTAGAAGGCGCTTGTGACACCATCGGTGTCAAGCTGGACCAGTCCTTCTCAGAGGGAGGGGCCTGTCCTGACCCACCTTACACGGATTCTGATTGAATTTTGGATTAGGCCAGAGTCAGATTTTAATTGGAGTAACCTGTACAGGGCTTGTGTGGAGAGGTGGGCCAGTTAAGGGACTCACTGGGGGAGCACAGAAACTGTCTCAGTTTCTCTAACCTGTTTAGATTTTAATTGGAGTAACCTGTACAGTGAAACATGAAAATATTCAGTATACTATTTGATGAGCTGATAAGTGTACAAGTCCGGGTAAGCAACACCTCATTCAAGGTACAGAAGTTTGCGTGATCCATATGTACCCCTTCCGTTCCATTCCCAGCCTCCATAGACACCACTCGTGATTTCTGTTACTATAAATTGGCTAGTGGACATGTGACACAGTGTTTCTGTGATCATTCTAGCTGCTGAGTGCTACATTGCATAGTTCTCCGGCAAACACACTGAAGAAACCCATCTTTTCTCCTGTTGAGGGACATGAGATTTGTTTCCAGTTTAGTGCTGTTACAAGGAGGGTTTTTTTGGTTTGTTGAGACAGGGTCATGCTATATAGTTCAGGTTGGCCTTGAACTCTCAAGATCCTCTTGCCTCAGCCTCCCGAGTGCTGGGATTACAGGTGTGTACCACCATGCCCAGCACACATAAGTTTTTGAGAGCATAGTTTCACTGATATAGTAGAGGAGCGCCCCAACCTGAAAATGCTGTGATTATATACTTCTGTAATTGTTCAAATGCCCCGTGGAAGTGAGGAGGCTTTAGAACTGGAGAATCTGAGGTTTGTCTGAAGAGTTCCCTGTTTCTAGAATTACTAAGAGTTCAGGGAATATGTATTTCTAGCAGGGAAATTACCAAGGTTACTTAAGTCAGTATAGATAGGAAAATGATTTGGATTTCTGTCTACTAGCTACAACAGTTAGGTAATACTTTTCTTTGATCTTTTTTAATCTTTTTGAGACAGTTTCTCTAAGCAGTTCAGGTTGGTCTCGAGCTCACTTTGTAGCCCAGGCTGGTCTCGAACTTGCAACGATTCTCCTGCCTCAGCCTCTGGAGTGCTGGGATTACAGGTGTGCACCACCACGCCTGGCTAGATAATACAATTTAAAGAAAACATTTACAGTAGCATTAGAGATACCAAACATCAATTAATAAAAAGGAAAGCTAGGACAGTCTACTGAAAACAATCTGCTAAACATTTGTGAGAGAAATTTAAAGGATTTAAATAATGTGGCTATAACATGCTTTATTGGAAGATTTGATACATTATCACTTCTCTCCCAGAAGAGGCATGGATTCATTAGTCTTAACCATAATCCCTATGGTATTGGTAGTGATAGTGGTGTGGGGGGTGTATTTGTGTATAGAAATTGAGTAGTCTAAAATGTGTATATAAATACAAAGATTGCCACCCATGGTGGCGTCCTTCTGTGAACTCAGCTCTTGGAGGCTGAGGAAAGAGGATCACCCAAAGTTGAAGCCTACCTGGGCTAGATGGCCTGAGCTACATAGTGAATCCCAGTCTCAATACCTACCCCTCCAAAATAACACAAAGACCTAAAATAGCCAAGGCAGTCTTGAAGAACAGAAAAGCAGGAAAATTATACCCAACATGTACATGTATTTTACAGCACTTGAAATAGTCTAAAATCGGCTTAAGAATAGACAGATTACTAAAACAGCAAAGAGAGTCCAGAATTGAAGCCACACATATGTGGTTACCTGGTTTATGATAAATTCAGCTTGGAAAGGATCATCTTCTCAGTAAACAGTACTGGGGCTAGATGGGTCTACCCATTTGGGAAAGCAGGGAGCCTTGTCTCCTACCCTATGCCATGAACAAAGATAACGTGGGTTGGATCATAGACCTAAATGGAAAGGTTAAAAAAGCAAGTGTAAAAGAAAATACAGGAATGTCACCATGACCCCAGAGCAGTTTCAGGTTATCTGGCGCTGGTGCTCAGGGTGCGATGTCAGGGAAGGGTGTGGAGCTGTGGTTTTTGATCAGAGAATGCTGTCTAGGAGAGGCGGAGGCCCTTAGACCTGACACTTAAGCAGTCTTCTCTTGGGTAGATGCAGTCCAGCTGGGTTCCCTTCATTGTAAATGCTTGGCAGTAAGATTCAGATTTCAGACATTGTTCAGACTTTGAAACAGTATTTACATGCACATAAATATCTTGGGATTGGACTCAAGTCTAAACATGAAATATTTCATATACACATTGCCTGCAGGTAATTTTATGCAGTATTTTAAATTTTATACATGAAACAAAGTTTCATGGTGAGTTTTTCACTTGTGTTGGTTCCCAGAAATTTTTAGATTTTGGAGAATTGCAGATTTTCA
>RJWT010049746.1:0-10962 GCA_004365215.1 Cuniculus paca | reverse complement strand
TCTCCACCACTCACTCATCACTAATCATCCATCAGTAATCACTCATCATCCATCACTCATTACTCATCAGCCGCCACTCACTCATCAGCCATCACCCATCACTCATGACCCATCACTCACACATCACTCATTCTCCACCACTCACTCATCACTAATCATTCATTAGTAATCACTCAATATCCACCACTCATTACTCATCATTCACTCATCAGCCATCACCCACCACTCATGACCCATCACTCACACATCACTCATTCTCCACCACTCACTCATCACTAATCATCCATCAGTAATCACTCATCATCCATCACTCACTCATGAACCATGACCCATCACACACCCATCACTAATCATTCATCAGTAATCACTCAATATCCATCACTCGTTACTCATCATCCATCACTCACTCATCATCTATCATTCACTACTCACCTATCACTTATCTCTCACTCACCATTGAATCATCACTCACATTTCAACACTAACCTGTAAGTCATTCCTTATCTATTACTTATCACTCACTCATAATTCATCAATCACCATCCTTCATTACATATTGCTAATTCATCACTTATCTTTCATGCTTCACTTATCTCTTGTCACTCACTCACCAACACAGTGGCCATAGACTACACAAAAGAGCAGTGATTTATCTTTTCTTCACCCTTAAGTAGCCCATGATCTGCATGTTACCTGCACTGCATATCTTATTGGGCATCATACAATTCATTTCTTAAATTCTACATAGAAAGTTAGATTCATGAGTTTCTTTGAAAAACTGGAGTACTGGTCAGGACTGGGTCCTTACTTCTGAGTAGCACCTCCTGCTGAGCCCATGTGTGAGGCGTCCGTTCCCATGGCTCCTCCCACCTTCTGTGCTCACACATTTCACTGGTTTGCCTCAGGTGTCATTACCTCTCTGGTTCATCCTGATGGTTCTTCCAGTATCATAAAGAGTTTAGTGTAAATCAAAGAGTTTGTTGAGTAAATAAAAGTGCTGGTAATTCTTCTCTTTTTTTTAAATTGTAGAAGATAGAGCTGGCATTTTTTTGAAACAGTGATTCTAGGGAAAATTCTGTTTTTTCATAGATATCAAAAAGGGCTTCATGACAACAACAATGGCAGTTCCTAAATCATCTCTAGTAAGACTTCTAAATGAGGTTATGGATAGTGTGTGGGGCTAGTTTAAGTTTTAATTTGTTCTTTGTGAAAATCTTCTGAGGTTCCTGAAGTTGTATACAGAATCTGGTATGCATGTATACATGATTTCTCTAGAGTTATGTATCCGGAGTTTTCTCCAGTCCTCCAAGGTTATTTTCTCCATACAATATTTTATGAACCAGTTGCATTGGACCCACTCAGGAAGGAAGCTTGGTAGAATGTGGAGTCCTGGGCCTACACAAACCAGAGAATTACAGAAGGCAGAATTCACGAATCTGCATTAGAATGATACTCTCTCTCTTGCCTTATTCCTTCTCTCTCACTCTCACACACATACACAGATCAATGTATGTTACTATTTCTTACAATTGTCATTAATTCAATTAAAAACAGAAAGTAGCAAAAATCAGTTTAGCAAGAAACAATTCCACAGAGGGACTCAATCAAGACAGCTCCAATATATTCCTCTCTGGCAGTCTGCTTTGATCCAAGGGTAAGATGTAAACTAGCCAGGGGAATTTATGGACTTCATGTCCTTCAGACAATCCTCTACAAATATCATTTCTCCCTACTGGGCATTTCAGGAGGATTAGAAAACAGAATTCAAGGTTTCCTTCCCTGACAAGATTGTGCAAGATAGAAATTCAGCTTCTCTACTGCAGAGGAAGCTCCTGGCTTTGTTAATCAACTGGGAGGAGGGAAAGAAAGAATGTACTCTCTTTGTAAGTACTTTCCCTGATGTGATAGTTACCACTCATCTGACACTGAGGCAAGCCGGTGCACATCACACTTTGGGCAGAGCCTGGTGAAATATGAATAAAGAGCTACAAGAGGGAGGCAACTTTCAGAACATAAAGACCAATCACTGGCATCTGGGTAAAACAGCAGGAAAAGGAGCTACATGCTACCTCTTTGGGAGCCACCAAGAACTAGTCCAATATTCATTATGTTCACATAGAAAGAAAACCTGACTGAGGGTAGCTCGGGCTTCCTGTTGCACCTGTCTGCTTTCCAGCTGGGTCCAGCCGACACTATCCATTACAACTGTTAGACTAGTCATGCTAAAGATTCTTTAGTCCATGATGCATTTTTATATTTTATATTTAATATCCACTCTGGGAGGAAGCCTTAATTCTACTCTATGAGGAAGCATACGTATATGCATCTTTAATTTTTCAAGGGCAATAAAGTGTGATTTTCTACGCCACATAGAGCTTTCAAAACCCTAATATTTCCTCCTTGGTTTCCTACAGAGGAAGTAAATCTACTACATTTGTTTATCTCTAAGGCAGAGCTAAATTACAATGAATTTAACACTTGAACCCAGCTGGGCATGGCCATGCATGCCTATAATGCCAGCACTTGGGAAGCCGAGGCAGGAGGATTGCCCTGAGTTCAAAGATAACTAGTCTACATAGTGAGTTCAAGGCCAGTCTGGGTTACATAGTGAGATTCTGTCTCAAAAAAAAACAAAAAGACAAAATGATAAACAAACAACAAAAAAATCCCTGCTTTTTGTGTCTCTCCCCCTTGCTTCCAGTTTGGAAATATCACATACAGAGACTTCAGAAATCTGCATCCACTTTATCTGAGTGCATGAACTATACCAGGGATGAAGCGGTGGTTTTGTGGTTTAAATAATCTAATTTCCAGCCTGAATTACTTTATTACTTATTTTTTTCTCTCATCCACTATCTGATAGAAAAAGAAAGGAGATTACGTTGTCTGGTTTTTGCATAAAGGAGTCTTTAAGTATGCAAGTAGGAATTATTTTCAATACATTTTGCTAAGATGTCAGGATTTGAGGTAGATTTTTGTAATAGCCTAACATAAGGTGCCACTTCTTTTTCCCTCACCATTTTATTCATTTTAAATTTTTTTCTCTTGCAATCTAGCATATTATCTTAACTACGTTTTAAGTAACTTTCGTGAAAACTTTTTTAAAAATAGAAATTGGATTAAATCTAAACATATGCATAAATGCAGATTGTATAATAAACTTTACACGAAAAAAATACAAAAAATATTCCATCTGCCTTTACTATTTATAACTTCATTAATTAAATGACTCTTTCCAAGTTAATACATACACATTGAATTATTTTAAAAAGCCTATTTATTATATAATTGCAAGTATTTATTAAAGAATAAAATAAGATGGTTCCTGGAATATCAATGAGTAAATGCATCTCAGTCTTTCTTCCTCTAATGTAATCTTTATGACTATATCATGAAAATTGATACTCAAGTTTTAAAGAGTGATAAATAATATTTAAACTCAAAATTTTCAGGCAGCACAATGTCTCTCCAAATCAAAAACTCATCTATTATGTTCAGTAAAGTTTATTTCTCTTTAGGTATCCACACAAATGTGGCTCCATAAAGCTTCTGGCAACTATGAATTGCTTACTGTCGACTTTACATGTGAAGGTGAGCATTATCTCTAATGTAAGAATTAGGACTTTGTCCTAAAAGACACTCAGACAAGTTCTGCTTAAACAATAGCCTCATTCTTTTGTATAGCTTTAAGATCAAAGAGCCAAGCTGGGTGTGATGGATTGCACCTGTGATCCCAGGACTCCAAGAGGCTGAGAATGGAGGATCTCAATTTCAAACCCACTCTGGGCAACTTGATGATGTAGCTAGATTCTGTTTTAAAACAAAAAAATAAAAATGACTAGGGGTAGAGCTCAGTGAGAAATCCCTGGGTTCAATCCCTAGTATCTCACACACACACATACACACACATGCACACGCACACACACGAACAGACCGAGGATGCTATGGTTATATCTAGATGTCTTCTCAATGTCTCATGTGCGTGTTCATAGGTGGGGCCTTTAGGAGGTGATTGGTTCTTGGTGGTGTGATAATAATCAGTGGGTACATCCACTGATGAGTTTATATCTAAATATGATTTGGGAGGTAAAGCCTGGTTGGAGGAGGTTGGGTCACTGGGGCGCAGTTTGGAAGGCTGTATCTCTCCCTCTTCCTTGATCCCTCTCTCTGTTTCCTGTCTTTCTTTGAGTCAGTTGAATGTGAGTGGAATCCTCTGTAAACTATAAGCCAAACTAAACCCTTCCTCCTTTAATTTGTGAGTGTTAGGTATTTTATTGTCTCAGCGATGAGAAAGCAACTAAGACAAAGGAGCCAGTCTGCCTAGTTGTCCATACATTTTGGCCATTCTCACAAACTTGATCACTTGATTCCATACTTGGTTATCATATCATCCATCTGTCCTCCACCTCCCTCCACTCTCCTTGGTGGACAAGGTTCCTTGCCAGTTTTCATGGCATTGCTATTTCAGAAAGACTTGTCTCTCATCACTACTCCACTGCTCATTTCAGCCCCTTTTTTGGCTATGCATTGGCTGAAATATCTGCATCCAGTGACCTCCTTGTGTGGCGAAAGCCTTGACAACCTTTACCAAAGCAGACTTCTGCATTCCAAGCCTACTTTCAAGCTGGTAAATGTTCTTGTCAGTAGTTGTATTTTGTTTGTATAGCATGTTTTAGATCTTATCTGGCAAACGCCTTCTTTAAAGGTCCAGATAGTAGGTTGTTTTGGAAAGTCACCCTTTGTAACTACTCAGCTCTTCTGATGCACCGTAAAAAGAGCTATAGATATGAAATTGAACAGTGTGGCTATGTTCCATAATGTTTGGATTGAGATTTATGAACTAGTTTTTTCTCATCCACGGTCGAAGCCTGAGACTTGCTCTAAGTCGCTCAACTCTTATTCCTTCTAAATTCACTTAATGCAGAAACCATGCATCCAGTGGCCAGCTCATCACACTCTGTGAGCATGCATGCTCGCTGTGCCTGGAAGCATCTTGAATTTCTTGCCCCACATCCCATAAACCCATCTTGCTGTGTTCTCTTGTCAAATCAAGCATCTTCTCTTCGTTTCTCCAGCTCCCCTCTTACTTTCCCTTTGCTTAAAGAGAAATAATCCAACTGGCTCTGAAATGGCTTTATGCATATCTCTGCAGACATGTATGTGTACATTTTACAGCCAGGGCAACTCTGTTGTGAGCACCTCATCACACACCACTGACGGCTGACTGCACAGATGTACGGTGCACTGCTTGTGCGGATGTCAACATCCACAGTCGTACTTTCACAGTTGTGGAATATTATGCACTGCCCCTCCACTCCAGTAGGACATGGCCCATGTTTCAAGATGTCAGTCTATAAGCTGGGGGCAGTCTCTAACAGTTACCCTCCGTCTCTGACAAAAGGTGAAAAGCAAGGGCCTTGAAGTGAAGTTTTTATAAAGCAACATTTTAAGAATTTAAAAATCATTAAAATTTTATCATTTATTTCTGGTTACTAAGACACAGACAAGAGTAGTTGACACTCATGTGCTGCCCAAACATCTTTTTTTTTTTTTGAAATTGCACTGGTCTGTGAAGTGACCAAATCTGCAACCCATGTTCTGCAAATGGACACACAGCACAGGGTAAATTACAAATTCACGGTATGCATCGTCTTGCTCCATTTAACCCATATTCTACAGGGTCGGAAAGTCTAAAAATGATGATGAAACTAAAAAAGACAACAACCATGAAGAGACGAGGGCACTTGCAAGTGATATTAAAGTAGGTCTTCTTTTTTAGTAACAAATAACTCAGATGCCAGTTTTTCATTCCAGGGAAGTTTTATGGTTGGGTTAGCTGAATCTCAGGGAGGTTAAATGATTTCCCTAAGGCATTGTCTGACACACATCCACACACACCTTCCCGAAGAAAAGACTGGTTCTGCTTGAGTTGGAGCCCAAACACCTTCCAGCCCTGAGCCATTTGCTCTAACTACCACACCGAGAGCCCCGGTGGGCAGCTTTCTACACAGCAGCCCCCAAGGTCTGCTGCTTTCATTTCTTGCCATCTGTTTTCAACAAACATCTTCTTTCACTAAGAAAACTCCAAACTAGGAGCCTCTATGGTTTGTGTGTGTGTGTGTGTGTGTGTGTGTGTGTGTGTGTCTGTGTGAGACAAATCTCAGAAAGGTAATAATTTTTAAATTTTATCTTTTCTCATCACTTTTCCTCTCCTAGATCTCAAAACCAGAATGCAACATAATAATCAGCTGTTACCAGTTATTTCTTTTGCTATCTGACAATATATACTAACTTTTGATCTACATTGCTATGTCTGTGCATCTAACATATTAGGTATGTTAGACACATTTGTAGTTAGCTTCAAGGGCCCTTTAGAATATTTTTTACATAAAAATGAGTAAAATGGTGGCTATTCCTCAGGAAGATATTTAATGATCTGTGAATTTTTTATATACTTTTGGATTTGGTCATATGGCTTGTTTTAACTTTACCTCCTGCAAGGCTTAAGTCAAGAAATTCTGCCTGCAAAATTTGCATTGTAAGAAAAAGGAGGGCCCTGATTTCTTTCCTCTATACTCTGTCCTGTAAGATGAAGCCCTTCTGCAAACCAAAAAGTGGAACCTCACCAGACATGATCCTGAACTCTCAACATCCATAACTATGAGAAATAAGTGACTATTGATAACTTATCCAGTTTTCCAGCCAAAGGGATTAAGATAGCATCTGGATTAAAATGATTCTGCTTTGTTGGCTATCAATTACTTATTCTCAAAGTAGTTGCTGCTTGATAGTAGGGACTAGAGATAAAAAATAAAATGTAATCATAAGAAATACATACATAGGATGACTGGAGATAATGATGCCACAGAAAGAAGAAAGAGAGCATAGCTCAGATATGCTGGTTTGAGAAGATCCAATTTTAGGTGAGAAAATTTCACTAAGCCCTGGAGCCATGAATGAGAAAGACTAGAGTAGATGGGAAGAAAAAAATGCATGAACAAATCATCACAGGGCAGCCATTGAAGGTTATCCTTAGGCATGTACTTGCTTTCTGTCCTTTGGCACTAGCCCATCCTCAGATATTCTCTTTCCTAAACACATATCCAAATTTAGTTCTTATCTTCTCTCTTCATGATGTTAACCTGACAACTGCATTAAGTGGAATTTGAGCTTCTTGAAGTGATCTTGACACTTGATCAGGGTGACAGTTTTCAACAACAGGATTAAAATCTACTAGTGAAGTTTACATTTTAAGCTTCGATGGGGAAGGGAAAAATGAAACTGAGTGTGAATGTTTTTCCAGGCCCATGTGACAAGCTGGGCCTGAACATGGGTGCAGAAACAGTCATGTTTGACAACATCTTCCACCTTGCTATGAGCTCTAGACTCCTGGCGTGAAACAGACATGAAAAATAGTGGCTAATGCCATTGGCATCTCTGAATGCGTCCTGGCATAAATATGTGAAGAACTCTTGAGAAAAAAGCTGGAAGCACCTCTCTCCTTCCAGACACTGAACCAGACTACGTCATTTTTCTTGCCATTATCTTTATGGCAGGGTATGCAAAAGTGATGTGTTTTCTCATCAGCTTCTCTCTGCATTGTTCGTACAATGGAGATGTGGTCAGAGTTTTTCTCTAATTTTAGGAATGCCTGATCCAGGAGCCACAATTTATTAATTGCATAACAATGAGGAAACTATGGAATGTGTTCGTACTCTTCAAACCACACAACAAAGATAAATAAACGCGAGAGCCACGTGTTCATGAAGAAGGTCAAAAGAGATCATGCATAAGTATAGAAATTCTCTATTACAGCACACGGCCAGTAAGCCCATGAGAACTCATAGTGATTTTTGATTTATTAAATGCATTTGAGAGGAAGTTGAGTGGATGGAGAGCCCTCCTTGGTTTATCTGACTTTCTTCCATCCCTAGGCCCTAGGCTTTTTCAGAGCCTCAGTAGATGTCACTGTTGACCCTGTGATGGGTGAAGAGAGCACAGGCAGAAGATGCTTCTGAATCTTGGCTTAAGTCATCAAAGAATGTGAAGCCTCAGTTTCTTCATTTATAAAACAAGGAAAATCTGGTAAACTTCTTTTGAAGACTTGTCATGGGACGCACTTGAAACCTCACATAGTGATTTTGATATACTTGTTTTTGAAGAAGTCATGTTTATTCTCTCAGTTTTCAAAAAACTGCTGTGGGCTGAATATGGCCCCTGAATTTTTATGTTAGAACTTAGGAACTGATTTAGCCCACCCTAGAAATAATGTTTATAGGCCCTTTGCTTTTCTTTTATTTGCCTTTCTGTCCCTTGCCCTATGTGGTGATGCCTGGATGCCATCATCTATGAGGAATCAGTTGTCCCCAGATACAGTGTGTGATAGTGCCTTGCAGTTTGACTTCCCAGGATCTAGAATAGTACTAAATAAGTTTCTGCTTATAAGTTGCCCAGTCTCAAGCATTTCATTACCACAGCACAAATGGACTAAGACAAAAACTGCTCTTGATTTTAACAAACTCTCCAAAAATCTGCAGAGTTACAAGTTGGCTAAAAATTTATCACTTAGCTGGGCTCTGCTGCTGGTTACTTGTTGTCCTTTGACTTCAAGTAACAGTGCCTCCTGTTTGGAATCCCTGAATCTTGTTGGGGAAGCTATGGAAAAAGAGCTCTGACTTTTCTAAGAGTAGTCTATAAATAGATCACATTCAGAACATCTCATGAGGAGGTAGTCTGTAAAGACCTCGATAATTGTGCCTCGTTTCGGGCTTTTATAGTGTGCCATGCATGAGATGATTAGTGTGCTTTTTCAGACTAACGGCAACAGTATGTTGAACTCAAATGCCACTTCCTGGGCAAAATGATCAATCTCTTTGACTTCGCCAGTAAACATGTTCCATCAGGGGGTCACTAATATGCTTTTATGACCTCACTGTCAGCAGTGATACCATTACCAAGCTTGATCGACTATTCTTTAGAGACTTTCTTTTAATTTTATTTTTTATGCAATCATGGGAGACAATAACCAATAAATTTAGCCTGATGCTTTCTCACTAATAACTAATTCTGAAGGAACCCTCTGGGATTTGCCAGGCCCAAACCCTTCAAAGAATTTGCGCAGGATATTGAAAATGATTTTCACAGTGAGACAGAGGTTTAAGGTTGAACTGTGACTGTTTTCTTTGCCGTTAGAGTTACAAGTTGGCTAAATGTCATTTAGTCAAATGCTGGATTCTGCAGGATTTGCAGACAGGACTGACTATTTGTCTTTAATAAATTCATTGACTCACAGAAGAGGTATTAGATTATTTGTTTGAGGAAAGGATGTGTAAGTGGTAGCAGACCGCTGATGTGCAGTTTCTCATTAGGTCCGTGTGGGCTCAAAAGTGCTCAAATCCAAATTAAACTCCAGAGTCTTTTTTGGAAAACATTGTAACAGCTGTGAAATGGAAGAGGGAATTTAAATGAGAGTTACAGCTAGGGATCTTAAAGAGGTATCAGCTTGAATCTTTTCTACATACAAAACCAAGGGTCTCGCTATTGTGGGCTTTCCTTACCTAAAGACTGGAACTTTTAAAAACTGTGCCTTAAAAACGGTTTATGAGATTCTACCATATTAAAGTTTCATTTGCAGAAGCTTTGTCTTGCTATAGTTTTCACCCACTGAGAACACTTTCTACCGAGATAATTTTCAAACTAAAATTTAAATTTAAATAAAGTTTTAAACTGTGGGAAATAGTTTCTTTTTTGACTATCATATTAATAAATCTTTTCAGATTTATTATCCCAGTCTTGAAAATAATGATAGAATCAATGATATTTTAAAGTCCTTTTTGATCCTAATTATTAATAACCTTGGATCAACAATTTTCTTGTATTATGGTTACTTCTGCATCACAATTGAACCTATATCTGTCCAAAACACCAAAAACTTTTGCCATGAAATTAGAAATCATCAAATATGATTGTGGAAGGCATCTCAAATACAAGTATTTTCCTTTTTGTTTGTTTTGTTCTATTTGTTTGTATGTTTCCTGAGTGTGTATGTGAGGGGGTATGAAACTGGTTAGGTCTATTTAAAATATTGAGGAATACTAAGATGAATATCTAATTTTAGGATTACTTATCAGAATGACTACACTGATTCAATAAATTTTTGCTGAGCACCTATGACATGGAAGGCTTTGTTCTCATGCTTGGAATGTAGCATTAAAACAGGAATCTCTTTAGGTAGTTTGTGTTCTCTTTGTAGGAGACAGGCACGCACTTGTGAGAGTGTGTGTGTGTGTGTGTGTGTGTGTGTGTGTGTTTGTGTGATACCAGAGAGTGAAGAATTACTTGGAGAATGAAAAAGCAAAGTCAACAACACAGGGATTGCTGGGACTTGGATAATGGCATCCCTGTGTAGTCAGGTAGGCCTTTGAGCAGCAGCCTAAAAGAAACGAGAAATTATTTGAGGATGAATTGACTGATCGTATCCGATCATAGGCAAGAAAGTTGATACTTCTGTATACTAGGTACAAAGCTGACAATCTCAAGTCAGCTGATTGAGATTGATATTATCATATTCATTGCATGAATGAGAAATTGAAACCCAAAGGATTAAAGTTGTTTCCAAAGATATTAATGTCTCCTCACATAAAGTTAAAAAGCTAGGATATAAATTCTAGAGTGCACAGTGTAAAGCAAATCATTTGCCCTCCAAGTTTCCACCGTCGTTGCCAGATATCACTTTTTCATGGATTGAAGCTCTGACCACAGTCATAGTCTTCCTGATACTAGAAGAGTTGGTTGTTGCAGAAAGATGTATGAACAGGTTCTCAGGTATCTCAGTGAAGTGGGGAAGATGGCTTTGATTTCCTCATGCCAGGGAAGTATTTGGTCTATGTTGTGTTTACCTTTGCGTCCACTGCTGAGTTGTGTATACCAAATATTTGACAAATATTCATTAGACTGGAATCT
>RJWT010049745.1:0-10925 GCA_004365215.1 Cuniculus paca | reverse complement strand
AAATAAGGAAAGAAAAGACTCAAATCCATATTAGACCCAAATTAGAAGTGAAAAAAACAAAATCGTAATGGATTTTGCTGAAATTCAGAAGATCATCAATAACTATGAGAGCCTATACTGTAATAAAATGTAAAATGCAAAAGAAATGCATAAATTCCTAGCTACACACAAACTACCAAAAGTGAACCAATAAGACATAAAAATCCTGAATGATCCATTATCAGTCCATGAAATTGAAGAAGCAATTAAAAAAAAAACCCAAAAACTAGCAGCTAAGAAAAGCCTAGGTCCTAATGGATTCTCTGTTAAATTCTATAAGAACTTTAGAAGAGATCTAAGATAACTACTGCTTAATGAAATTGAAAGGGATGTACTCTCAAAGTCATTCCTGGAAACAAGCATTACGCTGATTCCAAAACCAGAAAAGAACACAACTAAAAAAGAGAAACTACAGGCCAATCTTTTTAATGAACACGGATGCAAAAATCCTCAACAAGATACTGGCAACTAGGATGCAGCAAATCATCAAAAAGATCATACACCATGGCCAAATAGGATTCATTCAAGGAATGCAGGGATAGTTCAACATATGCACATCAATAAATGTAATACACCACTTTAACAAAAGCAAGGACAAAAATCACATGATCTTCTCAATAGATGTAGAAAAAGCATTTGACAAAAATTCAACAGTCATTTATGGTTAAAAACTCTGCAGAAAATGGGTGTTGAAGGTCTTTATCTTAATCTAATAAAAGCCATCTCTGACAAACAAATGACCAACATCATACTAAATGGAAAGAAACTGAAAACTTTCCCTCTACAATTAAGGAAGACAAGGATATTTGCTATCACTACTACCATTCAATATAGTTCTCAAAATATTAGCTCGAACAATTGGACAAGAGAAAGAAATAAAAGGGATATAGATAGAAAACAAAGAAGTTAAATTGTCATTACTCACAAATGACATGATCCTCTACATAGAACCCCCAAAACTCTTAGAATTAATAACCAAATTCAGTAGTGTAACAGATACAAGTTCAAAAACAAACTTACTGAGACCGAAATTAGGGAAATATTACTTTTCACCATTGCACACACACACAAAAATGAAATACTTAGGAAGTAACCTAGTCAAGGAAGTAAAAAGACTTCTACAATGATAACTCTAGTACTCTAAAAATGGAGACAGAAAAGGATATAAGAAAATGGAATATCTCCTGTTCCTAGATATGCAGAATGATTATAGTCAAAATGGCCACACTTCCAAAACTGTTATACATATAGAATATAACCCTAATGAAAATAATGATAGAATTCCTCACAAAACTAGAGAAAGCAATCCTAAAATTCATACGTAACCAGAAGGGACTTACAATAACAAAAGCAATTCTCTATATAGTTTTTAATACTTTTTAGAGACATATTATACCATGTATTAATAAAATTTCTCTTTTTCATGTATCCAGTTATGTGAATTTTGACAAACACATGTAACTCCAACAACCAGAGACTCCAGAATCAAGAGTTAGAATTTTCCATCCAAAAAATTCCCTCATACCCTTCGTCAGTGTATTTTCTTCCCTCATTCCAGGTTACTGATTATTCTGTTTCTAGAGTTTTTTTCTGATCCACTGTGTCATATGAATGGGATCACACAGTTGTAGCCTTGTGATTTTGGCATTTTTCAGTTAGTGCAATTTGCTTTAATATTTGTTCAAAGTTAACTTTTCCTTTTAATTTATGAGTAATAATCAATGGAATGGATGTAGTACAATTTGTTCATCCATTCACCACTTGGTGGATACTTCATTTGTTTCTAATTTTTGATGCTTATCTCACTCTTTTTTAAATGTGAAAAAGAATATTGCTGAAAAGATGGAGAACATATCTGAGAACTGTAGATACAATATATGAAACAAAATGAGTTGCCCAAGAAGTTAGAAATTGATGTGACAGACACATTACAAAATCATCATGTAGAGGATCAAAGATGGCGGAACAGTAAGCAGCAGAGTAAACAGTCTTTCTGAGAGAAACAGTTCAGATGCTGTTCAGATGAATACAACATCATAGAGAGGACAAGAAAGAAGAAAGTAGGTCCCCTGGACCCAGGAATAATCTAAAATATGAATTAGAGAATAAAAAGACTTTAAATGAAGAAGAAGGTGGTGGCTGGCAGCGCCTTAGCTTGGAGCCAGACTCAACCTGCCAGAAGAGCTACTGAGCCTGGAGACGCTCAGTCGTGGTTGTGGTCGCCATGGCAGTTGCAGTCTCAGTCGCAGCCGTGGTTGACCCCAGAGGTCTCTGCAGAGAGGCGCGGGGGTGAAGGAGAGTGGTGGACTTGGAGATCTGCACTGGCTGGTGGTGAGTGCTGGGGACTCCATCCCCCAATGGGAGAGAGTGATTGGCAGGGTGCCATCTTGGAGTTTGGCAGGTTATGCCTGGGACCAAGACTGCTACTCACTTCTACCAGCAGCGCCAGGTTGTGGGCAGACCCACAGAAGCTGTTTGGACCAAGGTCCGCTCCCGTGTGCGTTTCAGAAAACATTGTGTAGGTTCCTAAACAGCTTAGATTCTCAAGGCCTGACCAGGTCTGCTCCTGTGCAAACTCCACGTGGCTCAGTACCCAGCTCAGTGCAGAGACACGGGTGCCCACTATTGGTCAGAAAAGCCAAACAGTCTAGCTTCAGAGAAGTTGTGGCCAATGCTGGGGTGCCTGGAACCACACTATCCAGGTGTGTGGAAGAAATCAGGAATATGCCAAGAGGGAGAGGGAGAGGGCAATCTCTGGCATCCAACCCAAGCAATGCAAGTCCATGAGAGGTAAACATGGAGGAGATCGAGAATGGCAAAACTGAAATGTCTGAAGTGATGTCAACTGAAGTGAAGAAACAACTTCATGAAGCTATAAGAGAAATTAGAACAGAAATTCCATCCCACATAAAAGAAGAAATGAAAACAATAATAAATGAAATACTAAGCATCTCTAAAGAAGACACAGATAAAAAAATAGAGGAGCATAAGAAAATGAGGGAAATCATGAATGAGCAATATAAAAGAGATTTAGAATGCGTGTAACAGATTCAAAGAGATATCCAGAAAATTAAAAACTCCATTGAAAGCTGGCAAAATTACTTGAAAGAAACTGAAGCTAGACTTTCAAACCTTGAAGACAGGTTTGCAGCTTGTGATCGAGAAAGGAAAGAGCTCTTAAAAATAACAAGGACTCACGAAGGAACAATTCAACAGCTGCTAGATAACTCAAAGAAGTATAACTTAAGAATTAAAAATGTGAGTGAAAAAGCAGGGGTCAAGACAAATGACATCAGGACCTTATTTACAGAAATAATTTCTGAGAAATAATTTCTGAGAATTTCCCAACCAAAACAAAAACATACCCAGACAAGTAATAATCAAGATCCCAGAAATTCAACTCACAAACAGAATATTAAAAGCTGTTAGAGAAAAGAAACAGATCACCTATAGAGGAAAACCCGTCAGAATGATGGCAGACTTCGCAACACAAACCATCAAGTCAAGAAGAGGCTGGAGTGAAGTAATGCAAGTCCTGAAAGAAAACAACTTCCAACCCAGACTCATGTACCCTCAAAACTTTCTTTCAAAATTAATGGAGAAACAAGATACTTCCATGACAAAGAACAACTCAAGGAATTCATGACCACCTAAACCAACCCTACAAAGAATACTAAAGGACATTCTAGAGAGAGAAAAAAGGCACCATGGTCTCAGGAACAATGGCAGGGGGGGACCATCAAGTGGGGCCAGTTGATTGAATGAGAGGAAAGATAGGGAGCCATTGGCAGGAAAATAGCATGGCAAAGACAGTGCAGTGCAAGAGGGCGTCAAGGCACCAATAGAAAGAAACACAGGCAGAGTGGATCAGGAGACAGGATCCATCAATATGCTCTATACAAGAAACACATTTAACTAGAAAGAAAATTCATAGACTGAAAGTCAAAGGAGAGAGAACAATGCCCTATGTGACAGGGAGCCAGAAAAAAAGTAGGGGTAGCCTGCCCATTAATTGCAGAACAGATTAGAAAGACACGGTATTTTATGTGATGGAAACCTACTCAGCTATAAAGGAAGATAATCTCAAGGCTCTTGTAGGTGGATAGAGGTAACTGGTGATCATGCTCATGGATGAAATGGTTCAGAGTCACATGGGTGAATTTTGTGTTACCTCTCTAGTATAAGAAACTACAGGAGTTATTGGGATCCAAAATACACAATACATATTGGGAAAGTCAAAGGGGAGGAATTATCTAAAAAGGGAAGGAAGTGGCCACTGTTAATCTGTTATGATTTGAAACTCATATTGTCTTCATTGTTCTGATTAGTTTCATTTTATTCTGATCTGTTTGATTTTATTATACTTGATGGCATAGACGGCTATTTTAAAGACAACAAAATATATAATTGCAGTCATCAAGGATGTCCAATTATCTTGTTTAGAAACCCAGTATTGCTTTCATTGTTTTGTTTTGACTAATTTTACTCTATTTTGTGTTGTTTGATTGTAGTGTGTCTGAAGGTGTAGGCAAGTATTCTGAAGATAACAACTATTATGGTAGCCACTGCTATTTTTCTAGTATCTTGAACTTCTGTATTGCTTATATTGTTCTGCCTTGTTTGTTTTGTTTTTTTTCTTACTGTTTTATTTTATTTGATTTTACTCCTCCCTGATGGTATGGGCAGGTATATTGCAGATAACAAGAGGCATTATGGTAGCCATTATCAATTGCTTTTTACCCTGTTTAGAAGTCATGTACCATGTTCATTGTTTTGTTGTGATTGACTCTACGCTGTTTTGTTTTGTTTGGTTGTATTTTTTTCAAAAAAAAAATCATTATGTAATGAGATAAAAGGAGATCCTTGTCAAACCACCCTAGCAATTTTTCTTAACCTGAGGTCCACAAATTGTTGGTGTTTGGGGGTAGAATTCAGAAAATTTACAATATTGGATAGGAAAAGTTATCTCCTATACAAACTTCTGATTGAAATTCAGCATTTCCTGAATTATGGATGAAGGCAGCACACCAGAGTATAATTAGCAGCACCCATGAATTGGTCACTAGCAGGAATCAGCTGTTTTCATATTACACCTAGGTGAGAGATATATTTTGAAATCTCCTTAATGCTCATCACTGCTTTGAAATTATAGTAGTTATTAGATCTGGTGCTAAGTTTTATAATTAATAAAAATACATACATATTACCATATTACAAATTAAAAAGTTTGTTCAAATATTTCAGTGCAATTGATTTCCAACATGAGAGTAAGATCCTCAGCAGGGACACAGAACAGCTTACTGGCCAGCAAGACTGGACAGTGATCAAATAGATTCTATTAGCAAATGTAAAGAAAGAAAACGGCAGGCATCCCTGGAATTGATTAACAATGGGAGGAAATAAAAGGGAGGGTGTATCATTTGCTGTTCGAAGATTTAGTTACATAGGCAGGACTTTCCCTGGAGTAGGAAAGATTTAGGCAAAGAGTTCCTATGGAGACATTCCAGGAAGAGATCTTCTTACTTATTCTGACCTGTGTGACTACTGGATTTCTCACAGGTGAAATTGTTGTGTGTTTGGTAGAGCCTGATTACCAAAAGTCCACCTCTCAGATTTCTGATGAAATTGGTTCTGGGCCACTGCAGTCAACTTTGGACCTTGGTCAGCCCATGTGAATTGGCAAATTCATCCAGGTAACCCCTCCTGGTGAGAGGACTGACTGGGCCCCCAGAGAGACTCTGACCTCCACAAGGACACAAGACGCTCTTGCAATGTCAAAAATAGTAATCCAGGCCGGTAGAGTTCCATGGAGCATAGGAGGAGTGGATGGATGCGATGGTGTCACTAGAGGGGTGGGGTGCTGAGGAAGATGAGGGGTCAGAATGGTTCTTTGGTTTAAAACCTAAGAGAATGACCAAGGATGTCTCTGACAGGAAGAGCTATGAGAGTAAATCAAAACAGCAGCTGAATAAACTGAAGATTTCCCTTATGAAAGTGTAGAAATTGAATATTTAAAGGCAGAAGCTAAGGAGGCAAAGTTAAATGCAAGCTTAACTTTAATGAGACATCCCTGCCACAATCACATGCTTTCCTAAAACAAAATCTTTGGTGTCCTGGGAGGGGCTTCCTTAAACAGCTGGACCATAGGAATGGAACAGTGGGGAAATCTTAGGTTGCTCAGCTTCATCATTTATATATGGAGAAGGATGAATGATTTTTCCACTGAACAGGACACTAGACCTACTCAGTGAACAAAAAGATCGACCTACATGTGAGGGCTTCCCTTTATACAAAGAGGCAGATGCCTCCATCCTTGCCGGTTTCCTACCCTTACCATTGGCTTGAGCTTTTAGATCACTCCTCTGCTCATTCCGTCCACTGCGTTCCAGACAACTTCAGTGCCATTGTGCGCACACTCTGCCTCTCCTCAGCCAGGGCCCTGAGAGCTCTCTTCCTTCCTGTCTTCCTCAGAAACTGATCTCTTCATAAACTGCACTTCTCTTGAGTTTTCATCACTACCAAGGAAAGTCCCTTGATCTGACTGAGATATCTGGAGCCCTCATCACTCCTCTTTGGGATTCGCTTGCCTTCCCTTCCTGTCCTGTGGTCGGGTGTTTTGGCTCTTCATCTGCTGCCATTTCCCCAGCCTGCCTCCCCCCACCTGACTGGGAGGAAGCTGTGTGCTAGACGTGCTTAAGGGAACAGCAACAAAATGACCACGACCCTGCCCTAAAAATTCATTTAATTCTCATGTAATACTCATTATAGCTTGGTAATTTGTGTATCTATACCTATATTTTATTGGCTTCCTATGGTATTTGTTTTGTTTTGTTTTGCTTTGAGACAGAGTCTCCCTGTGTAGTCCAAGCTGGCCTTGAATTCACTATGCAGCTCAGGCTGGCCTTGAACTCATGGCTTCTACTTATTCTTAAAGACTTGGGTTAAACATTTAACCTTCATTTCTATTGTGAACTAGTCCTTGACCCTTCTGCTTTTATCCCCAACCCCATTCAGAAAAGAGTTCATTATTTTCTCTAGTTATTCCCCTTCTCTTTATTCTTCTAGACTACTTTGACTTTGATCTTTGCTGCCTAAGATTGCCCATCATCTATTCTTAATGGTACTGCTGGCCTCTTTGGCTTACCCTTTCACTTACTCTGTGTTTAAAAATAAATCCATATCACTCCAAGACGACACACCCCTCAGTCTTTTTGTAACCTTTGGCTACGATGCCGCCTCTCATTTGTACAACTGCCAATGTCTACCTTGCCACTTCTGTGTCATCGTGTATGGCAGTGAGATCAATCTGGTTTCCCTACCCCTTCCTCTTCAGGACTTCTCGACTTCAAGGGTGCTGATGTCCTTATCATCAATTCCAAAATATTCGGTCTGTCCCCTACTTTGATCATTCACTCCCAGGGCTTCACTGTCACCTCTGTGTAAGGGCATCCAACTCTGTTCTTCCTGGTCCTGCCTTGTGAATCTTCCAGTGCTCTTCTGTAGTGCTTCACCTTAGTACGTCTAAATCTCAACCGTGTATTTCCTTATCCCTTCAAGTCTCTTACTCTGTCACTTCCTCCAAGTGAAATCATCACTCTTCTGCTTAGTCAGGGATAGAATCTCAGGAGTTATATTTGAATTTTCCCTTATTCTAGCACTAGGCTTTAAAAAGCAGTATCAGTTTGACTTTCCCAAGATTTCTCCCCCTTCTTACTTTGTTTCCATAGCCATCAAACCTTCACTGCTAATCATATAGCTTTTTCCAATAATGTCTTAGCTGATCTTCTTACTGCTAATCTATTTTCCATATAATCTTTTCTACAAGCTATTGCCAAATTAATCTTCTTAATGCATACCTCTGATTATATCACACCTCTCTTCCAAAGCTTTTTTTCAATCTCGGTGGCCAGCCAAACAGAATCCAATGTCCTTTGCCTGACATTCAGCTTGGCTATGACTTGGTTCTGTTTCATGTTGTTTAGTGCAATGGTCCTTGAAACCCTAGCTGAGCCCTAGGCAGATATGTGACAGGCCACCCCTGTGTTCTTACCCCTTTCTCATCCATTCTCCCTCACATTGATAACTGCCCGAACAAGCAAATATGAATATAGTGGTGACAAGTGAGGAGTCATGGAGAGAAAAGGCCAGATGAGAGGCAGTTATGTGGGTAGAAATAAAAGATTCTAGTGACAGGAATGGAAAGCGAGAGGCAGAAGCCAAAGATGACTTTGATGTTTTGTTTGGCTCAGGAGAATGTTTACATAGTAAAGCCATTTGCTTATGTAGTTAGTAATATGAAAAAAAAAGAGTCTAGTTTTGGAAATGTTGGATTTGAGGGGTTGATATGCAAGTATCTGTGTCCAGATGGTAATTCAAAATGAGGGCGAGGTTTAGAAGAAACCAGGTTGGAGATGGCATTCAGGGTCACAAGCATGAGTTGGAATCCAGCATTTGGAGTTTGCCAGTAGATTTCAACAGGAAGAAGTCCAAAGATAGAACTCTGGAGTCTTTAAAAGCTTTGCCACCTTCTAACTGGATAAACTTGCCCTAATTTCTTAATCTCCTTGCCCCTTAGATTTTTCCCTCTAAAATATACCGTCCTCGAGTCAGTTGATTGCAAATTGTTATCCCATTACTCTGTGGATCTATGAATATCTTTAAAGACAACAAAGGCAGAGCTTCAGAGTAGGCCAGGCACATTCAAAAGGCAACATTCACTGGTACCCAGGTACATGGGTATCTTTGGTTCCCTCCAAACTTACTCAGAAACAAATTTGTTTGGCTAGGTGTCCATGAAGAAAATAGGCCAGTCTTGAGCTCCATCAATCAGATGTCACAGTTCTGAGTTGAGAGAGGTAAAACAGATGATCCATGACAGGTAGGTTCTTCTGAACTAGACTCTTAAAAACCTACACAGAAAGAACTGCATGGAAGTATTAATAACTAGGAAAGCTGGTGCACAGCAAATGCTCAATCCAGATTTCAACACACAAAAGAATTATAGAGCCAGTGGCCTATATTTTAGTTAGTTGTGAATTCAGTAGAGCAGCCTATTCATTTGAAGAGTTTAAACTACAAGGTTGATCCATAAATGAGTGCTGATTTTTCCAGAGATGCAAACCATGTTATTATCTACTTCCGTAGTCAATGCAGTTCCTCTGGAACATTATTTAGCTTCTATTCTTTTAATGCATATTCAAGTCAACACTGTAATTCCTCAGTTGGGACAAATATTTGCATAGAAACCAAAATTAATTTATTCATAGCTTTATTGGAGTCATCTGTAACCTTCTTTAACCTTTTCCTCACTTTGTAGTTCTGAGAAGTGCTCCAGAGTCATCACAAAGATGTGTGCTTCCGCTGGCTGGTTTGTGTTAGATGATTTCCCAAGAGCACAGTTGCAGTCAGCCCACAGCATTTGTAATCTCTTACTCCTCTTCTTGTGGGTGCTGTGGGATTGGAGTCAGCACCTGAGACAGGTAAGGTGTTTGTCTTACATCATGCCCAGTGAAGTCCTCCACTGACACAGACCCCATCTGGAAACCTCAAGGGTGACAGATGTGACAAATGCATCTGTACTTGGAGCTTCATACAGTGACTCATACATCTGAACTTGGAGCTTCATTTGGTGATTCATGGTACATTTTTAAAGAAGGTTATATACATGACTAAGTGGAACATGTCTGTGCATATTTGATTTTTCATTAACAGGGTCATTTGAGCAATACTGAGTTAATAACTCAGCTGGGATTCCCATGTAAAAGGGGTAATTTGAATTTTTGGTGCTACCATTTTTTTTTAAAGAGAACAAAACAGAACAAAACAAAACAAAGCAAAACAAAACAGAATAGAGTCAAACACAATATAACACTGCAAGCAATACAGGTTTTCAAAACATAACAACAGGAGATTAACAATGGCTACCCTAGTGTCTCTTGCTTTCTTCAAAATGGTTGTTCATACATTTACAGACAATAAACTCAAACAAAACAAAATAATATAAAACCAGATAAAACAAAAGAGTGAAAGCATTACAGGCCTTCAAGTCAGACAATGCGAAACCAACAATGGCTACCGTGATGTCCCCTGTTTTTCAAAAGAGCTGTTCCTATCTTCTCACATATTGCAATCAAATAGTAGGAAAGGGACTTAAACCAATCAAATCAAAGAATAAAAGCACCATTGGACTTCAGAACCTTTTCTCCATATTTATCGGGAATTTTGTATCTTCTTGAGTCTTTCAGTTTCTTACACTAGGGAGATGCAGTGTTTACACATGTGAGTTTGGTTCATTTCACTTATGAGTATGGTTTCAAGTCACATCCATTTACCTATAAAACCCTCAATGTGATCATTCTTTATAGCTGAATAGTACTCCATTGTATAAAAGTACTCCATCTTCTTTATCCATTCCTCGATTGATGGGCATTTGGGTTGTTTCCAAGATTTGGCTATTACAAATTGTGCTGCTATAAACATGGGTGCACATATATCACTGTGGTATGAGGATTTCACTTCTTCTGGGAATATGCCCAGAAGTGGAAGAGCTGGGTCAAATGGGACTTCCAATCCTAGCTTTTTGAGAAACCTCCAGACTGATTTCCACAGTGGCTGGTGCTACCATTTTTTTAAGTCTTTCAAGCACCTTATCACTTTCTTATACTAGGGCCATACCCAGGTCTGTCCACACTCACCCTGGCTGTAAATAAATTCCTCAGTGAACTCATTTGAAAAGCAACATAATGCAGTAGAAAATGCATAGACTTTGATTTTTAGAAAATCTTGGTTTGACTTCAAGTTTGTTACGTACTGGCTGTTTTACTAGGGATTTCTAATAAAATTTATGGGCATTAATGTCCTTCTCTGTTAAGTGGTGACAAGATTTG
>RJWT010049744.1:0-10949 GCA_004365215.1 Cuniculus paca | reverse complement strand
AGGGGATTAGTTTTCTGTGGATGGAATTCTCCCCAGCCATTTAGAAAAGAGAAAAAAAGATAAGGAAAAAGAAAAGAAAAGAGAAAAAATGAGAAAACGGGAAGCCCTGCCCGCCTGCTTCTATTCTGTGTGTTTGTTCTCAAATGCAATACTGGTTCACCTAATTTACCTCCTGTTGGCTTGTATTGTTACTGTTGCTTCTGACAATTGTTTGCTACTAGTCCTGCATGTTCATACTGTACACCCTGGCTGGGGGCCCTGCTGTGTGGCTGATGTTCCCACCGATCTCTGCATCTTCACAAATTTAACTTGGATCCCAGCCATATGGACTGCTCTCTGGGCCCTCCCATTGTGTTCTGGATCCCAGTAGCCACAATGGAAAGGACTGATCTCTGTGCCTTCCTGTACTGTTCACCTGGACCCCAGAAACTGCTGATCTGTGGGCCTTCTTGCAGAGCTGTTTCCCTGGATCCCAGCAGCCACAATGGGCAAGGCTAGTCTCTGGACCTTCCGATAGTGCTGTTCAACTGGATCCCAGCAGCCCATCTTCCCATTTTCTGATGTCTTCTTTGATCTCCTTTTTCAGAGTACTGTAGTTTTAATTGAAGAGGACTTTTACTTTCTTCATTAGGTTAATTCCTAATATTTAATTTTTCTCAATGCTATTGTGAATGATATAATTTCCCTTATTTCATCATTGGTGTTCAGGAACAATACTGATTTTTGTGTGGTGACTTTGTATCCTGCTATCCTATTGAACTGGGTTTTCAATTCTAGAAGTTTTTTGGTGCAATTGTTGGGTCTTCAATCTAGAGGATCATGTCATCTGCAAATAATATTAACTTCTTGCTTTCTTATACATCTCTTTTATTTATTTCTTTTGCCTGATTACTCTGGTTAATGTTTCAGGAACTATATTAAACAGCAGTTGCGATACACGTCTTTATCTTATTCCTGATTTTGGAGGGATATCTTTTAGTTTTTGTCATTTTATTTTAATTTGGGCCATTGGTTGTCATAAATGCCTTTTAATCAGATTGAGATAAGGTCCTTGTATAACTATTTGTTAATCATACATGGATGTTAGATTTTTGTCAAAAGCTTTTCTGCATCCATCGAGATTATCATGTGACCTTTTTCCTTGCTTCTGTTTTTTGTTACATTCATGATTTGCATATTCTAGCATCTGTGAAGTAAATCCTACTTGTTCATTATGTATGATTTTTTTGGATGATTTATTGCTTTGTTGCCTTCTTTTTGTAATTACCTTATTGAGGACATTTTTTCTTCTCTGTTCACTAAAGATTGGCATGCAGTTTTCTCTTTTCTGTTTGGGTCCTTTTCTGGTTTCAAAAGCAGTGTAATGCCAATTTTCGGGAATGACTTTTGGAGTACTCCTTCCCTTTTGATTTTATTAAAGAGTTTGAAGAATATTGACATTAGATCTTCTCTAAAATTCTTGTAGAAATTGGCATTGGCATTAGATCTCTAAAGTTCTTATAATATTTGGCAGTGAACCTTCAAAGTCCTGGGCTTTTCTTCATTGATTTTTATTATTTTTATTATTATTTTTGTTATTATTATTATTACTTCTTCAATTTTATTGACTGAGATTATTTAAGATTTTTAAGCCTTGTTGGTTTAGCTTGGTAGTTCATATATATTTAGAAATATATCTATTTCTTCTGAATTATCTGTTTTATTAGAGTCAGGTTCTCAAAGTAACTACCAATGATCTTTTGGATTTTGGCAGAATCCACTGTGATTTCACCTTTTTCATTTCTAATTACATTGATACAGATGTTTTGTTTCCTTTTTTTTAATAACATTGGCCTTGGAAAGATGTTTAATAATTCATTTATTTCAAAAAACCTATGCTTAGATTCATTGATTTTTTGTATTTTTAGTCTCAAATTTATTAATTTCTGATTCTATCTTTATAATTTCTTTCCTTATACTAGCTTTAGATTTGGATTTTTTTTTCCTAAGACCTTGAGGTGCAACATTTGGTTATATAGTTGAGCTCACTGTGTTTTACTGATGTGGACATTCAGACCACTTATTCTGTTTTATTGTGTCCTAAGACTGGTATGTTGTACTGGTGTTATTGTTTGATTCTAGGAAGTGTTTGATTTATTCTTTTATTTCTTCTGTTCGTTGACTATTTAAGTGATTATTGTTTCATCTCCATGTGTTTACATAATTTCTGTGATTTGATTTGCCTTTGACTTGAAGTTTCACTGTACTATAATCTGATAATATGCATGGAATTATTTCAACTTTTTTGTGTTTACTTAAGTAAGTTTTATGGTCTAGTATGTAGTCTATATTGGAGACTGTTCCATGTGCTGCCAATAAAAATGTATTCCCTGGGCTGGGGATATAGCTCAGTGGCATCAGCATCTACCTGGCAAGCACAAGCTCCTGAGTTTGATTCCTGGTACAAAAGAAAGAAAGAAAGAAAGAAAGAAAGAAAGGAAGAAAGAAAGAAAGAAAGAAAGACTACTCAGTTGTAATTTGGTTGAATACTCTGTAGCTATCTAACAAGTCCATTTATTTAAAGGCATAGTTCAACTCTGATACTTCTTTGTTAAATTTTTGTTTCATTGATCTATGTATTTGTGACAGTGGGGTGTTATGTTAATCCACCACAATTATGTTAATGCTTATTTGGGCATTTATGTCTAGTAGTATTTGTTTTATGAAGTTGGGTGTGCCCATATTTGGTGTGTATATATTTTTATTTGTTATCTCTTCCTGTTGAATTGTTTCCTTAGCCAAGATTTAGTGACCTTTGTCTCTTCTCAGCTTTGACTTGAAATTCACTTTGTCTGAAATTAGGATAGCTATTCCTACTTTTTTCCAGGTTCCCTTTGTATTGAACATCCTTTTGCTTCTTTTGATTTTTAATCTATGGAGTTTTTAAAATATTAAGTATATCTCCTATAGGCAGAGTACCATTGAGCTTTGTTTTTTGATCCATTCTGCTAACCTGTGTCTCTTGATAGGGGAGACCATTTACATTTTAAAAATTATTGAAATGTATTGACTGGTTCCTGTTATTGCATTTTTTTCCCTGTTGCTGATTCCTTTATTTTTCCCTTTTGCTTGACTGATTACCTTGCTTTTTCTGTCCATTCCAGTAGGTTCTTTGTTGTGATGACTTTATTTTTTATGACTTTTATATGTTCAAGTATTTTTTGTACTGCTATTTTGGTAGTCTTGAATTTCCTAAGCTTATCTTCATCATGGAAAGTCCTAATTTCTCCCTTAATTTCGAATGATAGTTTTGTGGGATATATTAATTTGGCTTGAAAATTATTTTCTTTTAGGACTTGAAGAATTTATTTCCATGTTCTTCTGGCCATTAAGGTTTGTGTTGAAAAATCAGCATTATGGGTAATTTTTTAAATTTTCTAAAGCTTTTAACATTCTGCCCTTGTGTTGGTCTCTGGGATTTTGCCTATCATGTATTGTGAAGTTCATTTCTCATCGTGGCTATTTAGGACTCCACTTAATCCTACATTAAATTCTTTCCCTAGGCTTGAAATATTTTCTTCTATAATTTCTATAAACAAAGTTTTATGTCATTTCATCTTCTAATTTTTTATTAATTCCAATTATTCCTAGGTTAGTCTTTCTCATGCCATCTAGCAGATTTTAGATCAATTTTTCAAGAACTCTTTTCTCTTTAAGATATCTCTGAGTATATGGTCACCTGCAATAGCCCTGTCTTCTAGTCCTCACACTCTCCTAACATTGATCATTTCTTTGGCCTGTATATGCAATAGAATTTTTTATCTCCTAGATTTCTATTTGATAAATTTTCAAGGACTAAACATTCACTAAATTGATTATTAATGTCTTGTAACTTTTTAAAGCCCAGCTAGATGCTTTTTATTTGTATCATTTTTAGTTCACTGATCCAGTATCTGTTTTGTTGTATCATCTTTGAGTTCTTCAGACAGGTTATTGACTTTTTTTTGGTTTCTTATTTATAATTTCATATAACATAGTTTGACTATTATTTTTTATTTGCTCCCCACCTCTACCCACTGAATCAGTTTTGAGGGAGTGAGCAGTTTGGGGAGGCATCTTGTTGCCTTGTTCTCTCATGTTTCTATTGTTCATGTGTTTTGTGGTGTGGCTTGAGTATCAGTTGGAATAGAAAGACTTTGTTGCTAGAATGGAGACTTCTTTAGGTAGTATCTGCTTCCCAGTGGCCTGATCTTGACTTTGTTTGCATTTTGGTATTTATCTACTTGTTTTATTTACTCAATTTAGTAATGTTGGGCCCAACCACTCTACTGTAATATGAAGAACTCTACCATTTTTATCAACATCAACAGATCCTGCATACATCAATTAGGTGCATTAAAATTTGTTAAAACAATTTCACCCATTTATCAATGCTCCGTAAATACCGTGCTATACTATTACTATTAATTGGTAGTCTGGGATATGATGGGGGAGGAAAAAGGAAGACAAAAACAAAGGGTACAAATCAGTAAGAAATAGGAAAGAAACATATCAATAGTTGATTTCTCAGGGTTATTCATGAATGGATGTCGGATTTTGTCAAATATTTTTCCCATGATATTGAGATAATTATTTAATTTTTTGTTTCTTCTTGTTTAGATTATGTATTACATTTATTGATTTGCATATGCTGAACCATCCTTGCATTCATGGGATGTAGCCTGCTCGTGCATGACATATGATCTTTCTGTTGATTTGTTGCATTCTGTTTACCAGTACCTTGTTGAGAATTTTTGCTTCTTTGTTCATTACTGATGGAGTTACTTTTTATAGCTAAAGAGAAAGGGCAATGTTGAAAGAGTTTAAGGGAATATTTTTGTGATGCAGAGAAGGAATGCAAAGGAAAGAAAGTATAATTGAAGAATGAAGGAAGCTGCGAGAATGTCAAAATTTGTTAATATCTTTATATCTTATTTTTGGATATTTTGCACATGATTTTGTTGAGGTTTACACAGGCTTCACAATGAAAGGTACTATCAAGATTAAATCACCACTTAATTCTTACTCTTCTTTGCACTTATACAAATATCACTTGTGTACATGCTGGGTGAAAGGAGGAAAGGAAGAGTAGGGAAAAGAAGAAAGAAAAGGAGAGGGAAAATACACAAATATAAAGGAAACTACAAGGTTGAAAAATACAAAGCATCATATAACAGTCCTATTTTTATTGCAGTCTGAGTTCAAGTAATGAGGTTCTCCACCCTAACTCCCACCTTTACAACCTCCAGTCCCACATTCATATGTGGAAAAGCTATGACTTTAAAGAGGACCCAAACTGAACCCTTGGCCTGACTCTCTCTTGCTCCCCTTCCCTCCTCTGACTATTGCTGCAACCACATGTTGCCTGTTCTTTTCACCATTCCCGGTTCACAGCACACTGTCAGCTCTTTCAGGTATCTGAGCTGGTCCCCTCCTGTCACTTGCCCAACTGCTTTCCTGTAAGAAAATGAGTCTGTGGATCCATGTGGCCCTCTGAGCCCATCTCCCCATCACAAGCCTTGCTGTGAGCATTGCCACCTCTAGTCCTTTCCCTTTGTCTTAACATCGAACCCCTCAGTTGATTTGGTGGGAGGAGTGATTGGGTTAGTATCCAGTTTTCTGCTGATTTCTCCCAGGGCACTCCTTGTCCCAACTCTTCCCTGCATGACAAATTCCATAACTATTTCTATATTCTTCTTAGACAAGTATTCTGCCAAAAGTGCCAGTGAAACCCCTCTGGCCTGGGCACCACTGTCAGGCTCTCTGCCTGCAACCTTCCCCAATTATTCACCCCAAATCATCATTCTATCTGCAAAAGAAGAGAAGCCTCAGGGCCTGTTGTGTTCTTCAGCGCCTAATGGAAGATGATGGAGGCTCCAAGGCAGGCACCTGGTAGTGGACAGTGACAGTGAGAATGTCCCGTGGGCATGACACATATGGAATTGTCAAGTGCCTGTTCTAGGTCCAGTCTAGACTCTTCTCCCAAGAATCTTGCTGTTTGCAGAAGTTTCTTGTTCATGTAGCCTCTGAGATGTCTTCTTCTGAGTACTTGAGTCAAAGTCTCTAGGTCCCTAATCAGGATAAATTGCCTGTCTTTAACTTCTTCAATGTCCCACTGGTACCCTCTCCTGCACCACTCCCTGGCTTTCTATTTCTCTGACGCTAGCATGTGAATCTCTCCTTCACAGGGTTATCCTTCAGGGGAAAAGCAGAAAAGTTAAAAGATCTTTAGCCAACATAAAATTTGCAAACATTTCCATTGTTAACTACCTGAGAACCAAAGAAAAGTAGATTCTAAGCATTGAATATTGCCATTATTTTTAGAATTATTGTGGCCTTTGATTCTTCACTTGGTTTACTACTTAACTGAAATATAAATTATAGAAATATGAACTTCAATATGTAAGGGTCTCTTATACCTAACAGTCTAGTATGCAATACAGTTTATTATAATAAACACAATGGTAAAGCATCAATATCCCTCCTCGCTGATATAGGTAAGTTGACTTTTGAACTTTACTCATATTTGCTTTACATAAGCATCAACAATTAGAAATTCATGAAGTCACAAGATGAAACAATTATATTATTTTGCCATAAATAGCTCGTGTACATTTGAATTTTACAGAGTTTCTACCTAACAAAAATACTTTTCAGCTTCTTTTCCTTTTGGATTTCTAAAGGATGTGAGTCTGATTTCATCCACAATAAACAGAAACTCCATTCTCGCAGTGTATGAAAATGATTCTGGTTGAGGATTTACAGATATTGGTAGCTTGAGTATAGTTATCCTATATTGTGTATTACCGTATACCTTTTAAAGGCATCTGTTATTAAACAGTATTTACATCTTTACCACTTCCATTTATTGTTGTTTATGAGTTTCTTAAGGGAGTTTCTTTATATACAATGTAATGCCCATAAGGCAATGCCACAAACACACATACTTAAAAAAAAGATTTGACAAGTATTTGTTATATTCAAAATTTTAGATAACTTATTTTTCTGGCTGAAATAAAAAATAAAATTTTAATTTACTTCATCCATTACATGAAAATTACAAAAATGACAATGAAAGAAAAATTACTCTCAAAGGGAATAATGGAAAAATATGTTTTCAGAAATTGAAGGTCAACAGGCAAATTACATCAGAGAAAATTAGTTTCTTAATCTCATGAAGTCAAATTTGCCTATTGAGCAAAGAGTTTATGACAAAATAATTGTGCAGTAATTACTCTAAAAGATGGAACAAAATGAAATTAAAATGGAACAAATTGCTTTTTCATTGTGGCCAGTGACAAATAGTGGCATGAATGCTGCAAAATACCACTTTCTTTTTGTGAGAGGTAACCTCTTTGCTCCATGATTGATTAGATTACCCCATGTAAAAATTCTTGCACCTATGTCTCTCAGAGAAATGCAAAGATTTTATTGTAACTTCTACATGTGGCAACTTCACATTCAAAAATTAAAATGTTACATATATTAATCCTTACGTGTGTGTAATGTTTATTAAAGTTCATATTTACTAAATGCTTGCTATGTGTCAGAGACTATCATAGGTAGTAAATATATATCAATTCATTTAACATGCACCAGTCTAGCAGGTATGCATTTTTCTCAAGTTTTAGATGAACAACTGAGAAATGAAGACACTATAGATGTTACCAAAAATGTCACAAACATCCAGAGGTAGACCTAGGACTTGAAACCAGCCACACAATATCAGAAATATGTCAATGACAGAACAATTCACCATGTGCCACACATGGTCCAGAACCCAGGGTATGGTCTTCTGGCTTATATTTCTGAAGGAAACAATCTTGCACTAATCTCACAGAGTTAAAAGTAAAAACAATCTATTATTTGATTCATAAATGAATACATAGTGAGTGAATAGATTTAGTTACCACTTTACCTATTATATTTATACTACTATTTTTAAAGTTAGAGAAAGTCAAATAGGTATCCTTAGGAAGATCTATTGATATCTCTTATACCAAAGGGAAGACATTTAGGATTTGTTTCTCCTTTCCAAGCTCAGAAAAGCAGATCTTATTAATGCATCTGGAAATAATAAATCACATTAATATACAGAGATAGCTGAGTGATGAGTTCATTCAGAAAGTGAAAGTGAGATAAGACTGCATTGGCAGCCAGGGATTTAGCTCAGTGGCATAAGCACCTGCCTGGCAAGTGCCAGGTCATGAGTTCCATCCCTGGTACAAAAAAAAATCCCACTGCATTGATATCATAGATATAAAATTGTATGCTAAGCAATACAATACTGTAAGTGTTAAAATAAACATTCCTGATGACAAAAGTGTGCATTTGAAGCCTTCAAAATGAGGATATATTAATCTGCTCAGGCTACCACTACAAAATACCACAAATTAGGTGGCTTACACAGCAGAAATTTATTTGAAAATCTTCATTCTACAGACAAGTTTGGAAAAAGACAAGTGGTAGAACTTAACTCAAGAATAGAACAATGTCAAATATAGAAATAAAAGAAACTGGAAATATTATCAAGTAACTAAAACAAGAGATCAGGGACAATTGCTTTCAAAATCTCAAGGAAAGCTAATTCTTATGCTATAAGAGCTTCTCAGTAACACTGTCTGCTACATAAAATAAATATTAATAACTACTTTGCACTTACAATTCTTAAGACCTTTACAATATCACATTATTTCATTAACTTTTTATGTATATATCTAAGCATTAATACAAAAACTTAAGAGGATTCCCATAAAGAAAAATATGCTCGGGTATGCAAACATTTCCAGGCAGGTATAGAAGCATACCTGAATGAATGTTATCACTGATTTGTATAGAAATGTAAGTGCTATGCCCATAATTCATGGAAGATTTAAATAAATGTATTGATATAATATGCACCCAACACCCAATAACAAAAATTAAAGAATATTCAGTAGTTAAAAACATTTAAACAAGTTAGACAGAAAAGTGGAACTAATACTAAGATTTTCCCCATCTTGGACCCACCTCACCTTGTGGTTTCACTCTATAAAAGTCCCTAGAAAAGCCAGAGTCTTTTGCAACCCACTATGGACACCTTCTGTGTCTCTCTCAGACAGAAGCTTTCTTTCTCCCAATAAATATATCCTGCTCATAAGAAAAAATTTAAAAAATTAAAAGTAGAATAAAAATGAATCCCTTTAACATGAAAATACTATTTTACACAATGGCCAAACATAACACAGTTATTACAAACAGAGCTATGTCAAAGATATCAGTCATCATTTTTATTTAACTTTAATCCAGAAATTCTAAGCTAATAATAATAATAACAACAAATTTAACCTATTGAAAACAGTACATAAAAACTTACTTACACAGCCTATTCATACAAAACTTGGGACTCAATAAGCAAGCACAAATTTTTAAAATCAAGAAGAGTGCCAAAAAGTGATCCTATAAAATATAAAAATACAAAACTAATAGTTTTGCTCTATTTCAGAACTCATCAGGGTATAAGAAAGAATAAAAGATGCAGCACATAGTGGCAACGAGGACCACAAAACATAAGATGCCTTGGGGAAAGTGTATTCTATGTTGTTAACCACCACACTTTCCTCAGAGATATAACAATTTTAATTAAATTGCTTCATTATATGTGTTCTCAATAAGAATTACATTTGGCATGTAATTTTTTCCCAAATAACTTAAATATATATAAATGTATATTTTTTCAAAATACTAACTTGACTTCTTTTCAAAATTGGACTTCATAGATGAAAGTCTAAAGTTATGTGGAAGAAGAAACAAGTTATTTATTATGTTATTGAAAAAATAAAAAAGGAAATATTAATGTAAAAACGTTTAAAATATGCCATATCTCTTAGCCATGAGCTGAGAGATAAATGGAACATAACAGATAAATAGAATAGACACCCTTGTGAAAACTTAGACATATTCATGAAAGTGCTAAATAAAGCCTTGTAAAGCAATTAACCAAAGGAAACATTATGCTATCTTGTTGGAAAGAATCAACAAGGTAATTGAAAAATAAATTAAGTTGTTCCTTATTATATATAGAGTGTGAAAGCAATCCCAAAGAATTAAAACTCTGATATAAAAACAATTGCAATTAGAAGTTAGAATAACATCAATTAAGTAAAAATGCAAAGAGACAAGGGTAAAATAAGATATACAACATTTGACTACATTAATTTAAAAATTTTGTATACCAAACCTAACAAACACCTCAAAAAACTTTTCTCAAAAACTTTGACACAAATCAGTAACTGAAGGAATATTATTATTGATAACTATAATTCACAAAATCTCTTCAATTTAAATAGCTTTTGCATTTTTAGAAATACACCGATAGACAATCCATTTATAAATAAATATTAATAGTGAATAAATATAAGCTCACTTTACTAATATTCAAAGTGACAAATAGAAGCTTAATCATATAATTCTTATCAAGTACATAAAAAAATATATCTTAAAAGATAAGAAAGTGTTCTAGAGGGTGGAAGAAATCAGAGACTAGTTGGAAGGACTTTTCTCCCCAACATTACTCAAACAATATTTTTTTGAAATAATCAAAGATTGCATTCCAACAAAGGGAGAGGCTGCTCTCCAGTAACCAGCTCAGAGGGAAGGCAGAGGCAGGCCCTACTCAGCGCACTTTCCAGTAGACAAAGGGAGACACTGCTCTCAGGTAACCAGCTCAGAGGGAAGGCAGAGGCAGGCCCTGCTCAGCGCACTTTCCAGTGGACAAAGGGAGACGCTGCTCTCAGGTAACCAGCTCAGAGGGAAGGCAGAGGCAGGCCCTGCTCAGCGCACATTCCAGTGGACAAAGGGAGACATTGCTCTCAGGTAAGCAACTCAGAGGGAAGGCAGAGGCAGGCCCTGCTCTGCATGCAGTAAAACAAAGGGAGAGGCTGCCCTCCGGT
>RJWT010049743.1:0-10953 GCA_004365215.1 Cuniculus paca | reverse complement strand
TCCTTCAGACCTTTGTTTAGAAATTGTACCAGATAACTCTCCAATTATACTACTGAGAATTTGCATCTTCCACAAAATATGAGGGAAAACATATTGGAAAATATACAATAACTTTTTCCTTATTTCATATTTATTTGTTTATTTTTAGTACATGTTTGCAGTACATAGTGATTAAATTCATCATGGAGGGCTGGGACATGTGCATAACATATCCTAATTCTGTTTTTGTCCCTACCCCTCCTGTCCCTACCTTCTTCCAACTCTTCATCCCGTTCCCAATTATTAAAAATCTCTTTTCATTTTTTTCTTCAGTTCTGTTGCTCTATTCCCTTGCCATTCTCTCCCTCAATCTCTTGTTCCTCTTCCTATTTGAAAAATATCTCCATACCTACAATTATCTATCTTTTATTTTCCTTTTTATTATATTTTGTTTTTCTCATGTAAAAAATTCTTAATTTTATTTTTTTTTTGTGCAACTTCAAAATAGGTAAAGTGCAAGACATTCGTAGGTGTAAATAAAAATCAGAAGTGAGATAGAGACCACAGGTAGGGCAGAAGGCCACAGTGACAAAGTAAACCCCTGAGGAGAATAAACTGGAACATTTGGCAGTATGGTTGGTTTGTTCTACCCTTGTTCCCTTTTCTACAGACATTTAACAGTATCCTGATAAAATCACAAAGATAGAACTTTTGCATAAATTGAGATACTTTTACCAAGGAAAACATAAGTTTCTTTGCTTCACTTACTCATAGTCAACTTCGAAGTCACCTATTTGGAGCCATACAATTGTGTAGTACAGTAGTAACTTCCCACTAGTTTTGCTGTAGATGACACCTCTAAAATGTATGTTATAATAACTTTGGCCTGAGATACTTTTCGGAGACCTGAAGACAGCTTTCCCAAATATAAAAGATCTTCACTTAGGCTTACAGATATCTGATGCATGACAAAAATAGGATAAATGCTTGACATTTCTGTCCTCATATTGTTGATGTCCACTTTGCTGTCTTTACTTTTGATTTTGTTTCTACAAAGCTCTGAGCAAAGATGTGTTGATCATGTAAGAATTTTTTCCTAGAACAAAATTTGCCAAAACGAGTATGTCTATTGGTTCTTATAGCTGCTGTGTGTTTCTTTCATTCTCTCTTTCTCTTTTTAAAGTTCGTTTGTTTATTGCAGTCATCCCCCTGCCCTTTGCTTCTTCAACCATTACAGAAGCCCAAGCACTTAGATTTATTTGGCTCTATCATAGGACTCAGGGTCACAAGACCAGGATATTTTGCTCAGAATTATGAGTGTCTGTTATAAGAGTAATTCATCAACAACTAGGACAAGTTGATCATAATCACCTGATGGTCCAAGTGCCCTTGGCCAGTGGAAATTATTTGATTTTAAATCACCATAGCAAATCAATAAAATTCTGCCACTTTCTTTGTTCTGAGAGCAGTTTGATTCCTCTCTAGACCAATTCCAATCCCTAGTGCTGAATCATCAATTCAGCTGACGCCTCTTACACTGGACTAAGTTTTGCCTGTAAAGTAAGTGAGTGTGCACGTGATATTTGGTATAGTGTCCTTTTTGCAGTCATCAAGTCAAAAAATTCTAGCATTCGAAACCAGTACTTCCAAAATGAAGAAGAGAGGAAAAGAAAAATAATAAAAAATAAAAACATTAAGGATAGACAACGGAATTTAAGAATGATTTGGGGATGACAATGCACAATGCATGTACCATTATTGCCCCCTGATTGACATGTTTTCAAATTTTGTTGAGTTTTCTTCTCCTTCCTCTTCTCCATCCCCTCTCCTTCTCCTCCTTCTCCTCCTTCTTTTTATCCTTGAAATAAAATGGATTTGAAAAAAAAACAGTGGAATTTGAGAGAAATATGTTAAGTAATAAGCTGATAAAAACACTAAATTGTTAGAATTTAGAATGATTTTAGTAGTGCTAAAAATTATTCTATATCTTTGTTGCTGAGAGAGGATTTAAAATGGACAAAAATGAACAAACACACATTGCAGGTCAGTCTTCCTCTAAGAGATATCCAAGCCTCAATGCTTTGCCATTTAGTGGAAAGAGAAACACACAGTTCATCAATTTTTCACTAAGGTTTGAAAACTAAGTCTTAAAGGCTCCTAAAGATGCCGCCTGAGAGGAAAGAATCTCCTCAGAAATAGGTAAGCAGTGACTATGTTCACTAAAGTATTGTCATGAGAAGGAAAAGACAATAACACTAGTTAAATTCTGACTTTACTTCAGTCATAGGATGTGAGAAGCCTTTTTATCTCATTTTTTTCATTCAGCAACAGCTGTGTCAGAATAGGAACAGACGAGAGGTTTTGGATATAGATTAGGAACAGTTAGAGGAATTAGTGTGATTAAAAGCTTTTGTACCTAATATGCCTAGATAAACAAAATGCTGTGAAGATTAGTATCAAAAAGAAGCCAGCATGTTGGAAAAGCAGAGAAGTGCACATGTCACAGAACTGTGAATGCATTTCTAGAGTATGTGTCGTACCCTGTGGGAAAAACATCAGTGCAGAAATTAGTTAACCAGTGTCATAAGAGTGCATTAAAGAATATAAGTAAATTATTGTAGTGTCTTTTGTCTTAATGATTAGTCATTTAGCTACCTTCCAAAGTTTGTCATAAATAATATAGAGAATTAATTGCTAAGGTCAATGCTCCTTGTGATATTTAATATAATTACTCATTCCATTAACATCAGTTTTGTTTGTTTATTTTTGCTTTTCAAAAATCCAAGGATGGAAATAGTTGCATTTTGATTTTCTGAACCATCTCAGAAGTCATAGAAGAATCCTAGTATAACTTAGTACGTAGTTTAATAAGTGATTAATCTGCCTAATAGCACACAAATTACAAACAATAGACTATGAATTAAAAATGATACATTCATGCCAAAAACTGTTAGAGTGTTCTAAGACATCCTTCCTTTTAAAGAATCTCCATTTAGGAAGACAGCTTGATTCATCAGTATAAAAGTAACTAACATTGCTATTATGCTGGGATTGCTTTAAGAATGGGACAAATTGCAAAGAATATAACCATAAACAGGTTGATTTAGAATATAAGTGTGTTCAACATTCCCTGTCTCTGGAGTAACGCATTTTTATTCATCATATATTTTCATATCCAAACTAGAAATTTTACGCTATTAATGTGGCACATTTGAATTTATAAAGTATATTGATTTATGTATTTTCCCTTGAAAAAATAGACTCACTACAGCTAAAAATAAGCCCAGAAACTGCAAGAATAGAGAAGAATTTAGAAGGGAAGCCAGGTGTGGTGGCGCATTCCTGTAATCCTTCCTGCTGAGGCAGGAGAATCCTCCCGAGTTTGAGAGCAGCCTGAGCTACAAAGTGAGCTCAAGGCCAGCCTGAACTGCATAGGGAGTCCCTGTCTCAAAAAGACAAAACAAACAAAAAAAAATAACAACAATAACAACAAAAAAAATTTAGAAGAGAGTAAATTAAATCAGGAAGAAACAAAATACTGATTATGACGAAATAAGTAGATTTTCATGAGAGGAAGGGAAATATTTGGAGAGACACACTGAGAAAGAAAGAGGTGTAGAAACAGGCAAATTTAGCTGAACATTAACAGAAATATGCAATATTTTATTATTTTAAACATTATAGTGATAAGAACACAGCATAGCCACGTTTTAGTAAGTCTGTTTGATCAGACAACATATAATTTACTCAAGGCTGCAACAAAACCAGAATTAAAATAATTACCATATAATGAGGACAATATGTTTTATTAAAGTGGTTGAAAAGTTTGTTGAATAAGATAAAAAAATGAATATTTCAGTTAAAAAAAAAAAAAAGACTGTTGATCTGTTGGGCGTGAGGGACCGTCCAGGACGCAGCCCTCGCTTCTACCATTACTCTGGGTGCGCTGCCCCGGGGGAGCAGCAGCTGCTCTGCTGCGTGGCGTCACCGACTCTGCAATCAGCACAGTAGTACGAAAGTCTAGGACCTCCTAGGAAAAGGCCATAACCTTTCCTTGTATTTTCAAATTCAGCCTCCTCTGAATCAACTTAGTTAGGTTTGCCGGAAGTCGTCCCTGTTATTTACATTAATTATGTTTTCAAAAACAGTCTAAGTCATAGCCTGCAGTTGCCATGTTCTTATAGCAATAAAATGAATGAATAAATGAAACACTGAACATGGACTTAACTGAATCAATCAGTGTGCTTTATTTTCCTGTTTTCATTTATATTCTATCCTCTTCTCTGTTTTCCTATTTTTAAAACTATTTTTTAAAAAATAAAGAATTTTGGGCCGAGGATTTAGCTCAGTGGCTCAAGCCACTTGCATAGTAAGCGAAAGGTCGTGAGTTGGATCCCCGGTACAAAAAAAAAAAGTGAAGAATTTCATTATAACCCATAGATTTTCTTTTTAAATTATGATACCCAAGTCCCAAGCGCTACTTCTATCAAAATAAAGAAAAATTATATGAAAACTTTTTAGAAGTATAAAATTAGCACAATAACTAATTATCTTAGGCTGATATTAATGTTCCGGTTTCCATTATGGTGATATGGTGCTACATATTTTGAAAATCTCTGGGCATATAAATATTCAGATTTTAATGATGTGTCACACTTATACATATTTTTCCTTCATAGGGAATAACAAAACGACTATTCTTTAATTCTTAAACATTCTTATTGGGAAAAACGAACCAGTACCCCTTGAATCTCATGAGAGCAATACAGGATTTATTAGAAAAAATATTTTATAATTGTAGATAAGAACTTTTGTAATTATTAGATTTTTCAAATAATTGCATTGTTTGTGTCATCGATAAATTGTCAGTAGATCCTGGAGAAGAAACAAAGCTGCAGTTGTCAGTCCTATAAACGTGGTCATTAGGCATATCCATATATTAGGTAGTAAGTTGGAGTATGTGATTTCCAAATCAATATTAGATTTAATTCTTTTTATTGCAAGTTGAAATCTAAACGGGTATCCCAATAATTTTATACAAACAACACAGTAGTAGATAAACATAGATGTATGTATTTGTGACTGGTTTTTAATATTAATTATTTAGTATATTTTATTGTGAATTTTAAAATTAAAGTACAAGAAAAATTAATCAAAATTTAAATATACCAGCTTTTATTTTAAAAGGTTACTCTTGTCAAATTCAGTCATATTTTTAACAGAAAAAAGAGCCAGGAATCCACATGATACTATTTGTAAGGAAATGCATGATGGTTCACCTCATCACTTAAGGCAAAACAGGACTGCATGTAATGCTGCATGACTAAAATTCCCACACTATGGAAGGCTGAGACAGGAGGATTGCAAGTTTCTCTCACCTTGAACAAGCTAGCAATTTAGCAAGACTCAATCTCAAATAAATAAAAAAAAAATGGGACTGTGGTTCAGCATGAAGGTCATGGGTTCAATGTCCAGTACTGCTAAATAAGTAAATAAATAAATAAATTTAAGGAAAAATGATAGGTGTTTAAATGCTTGATTAAAATCATCTTAAATTAGATACTCTTAAATTGCACTATTTAAATGTATTTGTTTCTGTATGATACCCATCCTTTCTAGAGTAAGATGGACTCTCAGTGTTGCTTTAATTTGCATCTCTCTAAAGCCCAGAGATGTTGAATCTTTTTCTTGTATTTATTAGCTATTTGTACTTCACTTTCTGAGAAGCACAGTTTTGACTGGGTCTTTGATTTTCAGACCATAATGTTAAAAGAAATCAGGCCAGTAAGCTTAAATATAGCATGGTATCTCTTATAAGAGAAATTCAAAATACAAACAGAGAGCAAAATCAAAGCTAGATAATAGGAAATAAGGAGGGAGATCTTTTGCAAAAGACTGGTGCCCTAGAGATGGAAGGAGGTGGGAAGGGAGGTGAAGGAGATGAAAAAAGAATGCAGATGTGTTATGTACATGTACCAACTTCTCACAAGGAATGTAACCATTATATACTGCAAACATGAACTAGTAAAAAATAAAAATTGGAAAAAAGGAACAAAAATGAAGTAGAGAGTAGCGAAGCATTACCAGAGTCTAGGAAGGATGTAGGAAAAGAGGGAGATGAAACTGGTTAGTGGTGACAGGGTGACACATGAAAAACAAGATTTAATGACTTCTAAAGTATTGCAGCACAGTGGGATAAATGTGACTGAAAACAATGAATTTCATAGTTCGAAATATTTCATCCAGGGAACTTTGAACTTTCCCAACACCAAGAAATGCTCAATGCTTGAGGTGATGGACATGCCAATTACTTCATTACACATTGCATACTTGTATTGAAATATTACATATTATCTTCCTAATGCAATACATTTTAATACAAACCAATATACATTTTTAGAACAAATACAAAAATGCATTTTTTAAAATTCTTCATTCTTTAGATGGCACTAAAGACCAATAGTAATAGGGGAATTACAAATTTTGATGTGGGTTAAAATCAAATCAGGAGTCAACCAGTCAGATCATAATTTTAACATAATTAATCAGTAATTGATGTAATGAACAATTGCTTCTAAAAGCAAATAAGTTAATTTTACCATAGATACATGGTGTTAATGGCAACTATAATCCTTTTTGTTGAATAATAAGTATGACTGTGGAAAATTAGGATAGTATTAGTTTATTTTTCTTTACTGTAACAATGTACTGGAAACTGTTTAATGTGTAAAGCAAAGAGGTTTATTTAGCTCACAGTTTTGAAGTTGAAGAACATAATATCATGATTTGCTTGATTCTGGTGAGGATCTTCTTGGCAATGTAGTATGGCCGATGGAATGCTCGAGATAGCACTTGCTCGAGGGAAAGACCACATTGTATATATGAAGCCAGAAAATGTTCTTTTTTAAAACAACTCACTCTCCTGAAAACTCTTTACAGAATACAAGCATGCCTTTCCAAAGGCAGTGCCTAAATGACCTAACTGCCTTGTATCAGGCCTCGTTGGTTAAAAGATTCCATCACTTTAACACTGCCACAGAAGGTCCAAGCTTCTAATACGTGACTCTTAGGAAGGCAAAACACATCCATAAAAAAAAAATGATACCTGTTATCATACCACAAGAAAATAAGTTATTTGGAGACTGAGAATCCCTCAGTTAGACTCCCCAGCCCTTAAAGAGAAAAAAGAGTATATGTACAAGATTGAGATTTTCTACATGGAGTTGATACTTTATGTTATGAAGCAAAACCCTTTTCTAGGTAAAAGAAATTTGATCTATCATGATAGATATTTAAAATGAATACTTTTATAGATAGTTGCTCAAAGGAAAAAGAAAAATGTTATTTTAAGGGTAAAGAATAGAAATACATTCCAAACTCTGAGATGAAAATTGCTACCATTACTGGAAGCACTTTGTCTGAAACTGGATGATTAATTCTTTGAATGCTATACTTGAAATTTAGTTATCTAATGACATTTTGGTGAAGCAATTTTTAAACTAAGAACTAGTTTAAAGGGTAAATTGAACATGACACATATGTACGACTAGACTTTAACTTATGAGTGGTAAACAATAATATCATTCAAATAGAAGACTATAAAAGAATATGACAATGATTCTATGGAAAGGTTAGAAAAATCAAATATAATAAGCCTAAAATTCACATGAACTTTTCCCATTTATATAAGAGAAACAGTTTATTTATAAAAGGGTTTCTCTTCAGGTAACTAGCCAAACAGGACAAATAGCTTCTATTTGACCAATACATTTTTATTACAAAAATAAGCAACGTTAATCACTACTGTTTCTAAATTAATCCATCTTTCATACCACTGTGAACTTTGGAAACATACTGTCAGCAGAAGGGCAAAATTAAAATGCAGCAATCATGTACACATATCTTTTGGATTTTAGAATTCAAAGAATCCATGGCAAGTAAAGAATCCAGGGCAAGTAAAGTAATTTTACTTTACTTGACAAGTAAGGTAAAGTAAAAGTAAAAGTGATAGTGAAAGTAAAAGTTTTATGAGTTTATGGTTCGGGACCTATGTATGTGTGGAAGATTTTAATTGCCTCTCAGCTATTAGGTTTCCTGTGATTTACATGATTGGTATATATTACTGACCATATTTATGTGGTATTTTTAATATTTGCTAGCTTTTTAAGTTTAGAAGAGAGCAAAATAAAATTATCCAGGGAAAATATTTAATACTGAGAACAGATTATATTATTTTCTTTTCTGACTTTCATACTAAATAGGAAAAAAATTCAAAGTAACCATAGACAGAATTATTTACTTTAAACATTTTATTTCTCTTGATTTGTTTCTGCCACCTTGTAGTTTATTTCAGTTTCATGAGTCTTAGTATTCTATTCATTCTACCTATAATTCAAATTCATATTATGTTTTTTCCATTCATTTTTGTGAAAGTACAATCAGTTTAATACAATCAAATCACAAACATTGTCAGGTATGAGAGAATTTTTAGGGGATGGATTACTTTAGCTTTGTAAATGAAATGTTTAAAATATTTTTTTCTTTAACTGAATCAGAAATTTATTTGTAGAAGAAAGCTATACAAAGCCACTCCAAGGAGTGATGGGGGAGTTAGAGCCGGTTCTCCACCACATCTGGGATGGTGGTATTGTTTTATGGAGTCAGGACCCGGTCTCCACTGACCGGAAGGTTGATATTCATTAAATGGTTATTAGGCCTGTTGCTAGAATTTTGATTTTGTGGGTTAACAGGGACGTGTGGGTAGGTGCCGCACGTTCACTGGGAGAAACAGTGTTGGTGAGGATTTAAACCACGACCCGTCAGCTTTAGAAGAAAAACCACAAAGCTGCTCAAAAAACGCTTGCTTCTCAGAAAAATATGGAGGTGGCTTTTTCTATCCTCTAAAATGAATTGCAATCTTTTAACCTTCCAGGGGTCATTTATTTCCCTACAGCTGCATTAATAATAATTACTTAAATGCTGATGATTTGGTAGGATTACATTTCCTTCTGTGAAGTTCTCTATATCATTAGCCAGCTGCCAAGGAATAGGATCAAGGTAAAAGTAGTATTTTCTTCTCATTCTCATTCTGTGTGTCCCTCTCTCTTTCTCTCTATCTATTCACAACTATTTACACTTATTCAAAATTTTACCTTGTTTGAGAAGGCATCTTCATTTTAACATTGCTTTTTTGCTACAGTTTTTGTTGTCAATTTGCTTCAAATATGATACCAGGGATTTTGCTTACATTTGATTATATATTATCATAGTATGCTGCCGCCAATTTTCCCTAAAATATAAACCATAAATTATAGTTCATGTTTTATTTTCCTTTAATGTCTTCCAGGGGCAACCCCTAGACCCTATTTTGCTTTGCTTTTCATTTTTATTATGAAGTGTATTTCCTCATTGAGTACCTGGAATTTGTATCTCTTCCCCTAATCATAGAGTCATTTTACTCTGTACTATGTGCCTTTCTTTTTATATTGTACTTGCACATTTGTTTTAGAAAGAGAGACAGAGACAGAAACAGAGACAGAGACAGAGAGCTGTTGGGCTCTGGCAAAGTAGAAATTAAAACAATATAGAAACAACTAAGAGGTGATTCAAGAAATATTTACATAGTAGATGATGAGGACTGAGTTGTTTATATGAAAATTGCAGAAGCAAAAAAGTATAGGGTGTTCAGTCATCCTACTGGCAGGTCACTAATTGATTAATCAACTGTGGCGAAAAGGTGAAGGTTAGTGAAGATGCTGGAAGTAGCGTTATAAGAATAATTAGTAGCTCTCTGTTGCATTGAGCTAGTTCTCCGTTTATGCTTCAGTTCTTATCAAGCCTAAGTGATCATTTTGTCTTCATTATTTCTGGCTTCACTGTTGAGTTCTTTATTTCCTTACTCCTAAAGACAACATTAACAAAATGCCTGTATTACTTCAGTTTCCTTTTGGAAGTACTGAAGTACATAATCTGTTTAAGTGAAGAGTGTGGAAAATAGACATATATTTGAAAGTTTGTATGTGTTTCTAGGTTGACATTTAAAGGAGTTGGAAGCTCCTGTGCCAATCCTCACCACAAAAAAGGATAAAATGAAACTCAACAACTTTGCTTATATCCATTAGATATTTGAAATCTCAGAGAAAGTTTCTTTCTCCACATACAGAGACTGAGAAGCAGACAAAAGGATCAAAGTTTACCTGAGCAGTAGAAGCCCCCTAGAAGAAGCCTACAGATGGTGCCAATATCAGTAGGAAGAATTTCAAACTGTATTAGACAAATTTCAGGAGGTTTTATGCACTTGGCTTGAGAGCCAAGTATCTCACAGGGGCCTCCACATTCCTCGAATTTTATCTTTAGGAGTCCTATCACTTCTCATCAAAAGCACAGAAGAAAATGCCAAGTTGATCAAAAATAGGTAGGAGAAACAGTGATTTTTTTATATGCCAAGGGGTCTCTTTTCTCCTTTACAATTACCTGATCCTACCTCTACTAGGCTTTATAAAGGTCTAACAAACCTGAGGAAAGAGGTATCTAGGTATACCTCACCCTAGCCTTCCAAATGGAGGAAAGAGAATATTCAACTCAAGCTCCTCACTGAAAAGCTGAATCCTAGTCATATCATAGTCTTTAGAAAGTTTTCTCCTTCCCAATACTTTTTCACCAAAAAAAATACTGTATGCAATAACAAGATAGTACAGACTGCAGACCTAGAAATATCACATCGCATTTAAAGAACCTCTAAGAAAAACTCATAGAGAATAGGTGAAACGAAAACAACCACAATCAAGGAAATTTTAAACAAAAAAAAAACTGCAAAGAATAAACAATATTTAACTACTGGCCACATAAACACAAGGCTAGAAGCTTGCATCTCTCATTTATTTTTACTAAATACATCATGTCAAAGTGTCAACAAAAATTACAAGGTATTTTTTTTTATTTTGAAAAGAATACAACCAAACAAAACAAAACAGA
>RJWT010049742.1:0-10953 GCA_004365215.1 Cuniculus paca | reverse complement strand
GTGTAAGAAACTGAAAGACTCAATAAGATACAAAATTCCCGATAAATATGGAGAAAAGGTTCTGAAGTCCAATGGTGCTTTTATTCTTTGATTTGATTGGTTTAAGTCCCTTTCCTACTATTTGATTGCAATATGTGAGAAGATAGGAACAGCTCTTTTGAAAAATGGGACATTACGGTAGCCATTGCTGGTTTCTTGTGCGACTTGAAGGCCTGTAATGCTCTTTTGTTTTATCTGGTTTTATATTACTTTGTTTTGATTGAGTTTATTGTCTGTAAATGTATGAACAACCATTTTTAAGAAAGCAAGAGACACTAGGGTAACCATTGTTAATCTCCTGTTGTTATGTTTTGAAAACCTGTGTAGCTTGCGGTGTTCTGTTCTGAAGTGCTATATTATGTTTGACTCTATTCTGTTTTGTTTTGCTTTGTTTTGTTTTGTTTTGTTCTATTCTCTTTAAAATAAAAAAAAAAAGAAAGTTTTAAATCCATTACAATGGCAGAAGTGGAAAATTGCATACAGTTAAAAACACTGTTTCTTGTACAATTTTTTTAAACACTGTGTTTTACCTTCAGACTATTTAAGGTACACATTAAACATAAATGAAATTTGTGTTTAGACTTAAGGTAATAACATGTATATGTAAATATTCCAAAATAAAAAAATTCTGGTCCCCAAGCAACTTAAAAAAAAATATATGTATATATATATTAGGCTTCTATTATTAGTTATGTCAAACCAAATACTAAGCTGAAGGCATCCATTTAAGTTAATTGGATAAACAAGGAAATGTGATGATTTTCTATTTTGTCTCCAATTAGGATTAAGCTACCTGGCTTCTCATGGATGGCTTCTAAGTGACTTACTGTACAACTCCTGGGAAATGTTTAAGATAGTGCCCATGTGTAACAACACAATGAAGCCCTTGCATTTCTAGAACTTATTTTTCCCACCTTCCCTCTCCTACATTCCAATCAGCACGCTGGCAGCTATGGAAAGCAACAGATATTTCTGTAACGCCTTCCTGTCCCTTCTATTCCTTTCTATCTCTTTAATGTATCAACCAACAAATAACCAACCAAACTTATTGCAAAACATAAAACACAGCAATAAAGCCAGACAATTCCATAACAAATACATTCATAAAATGACTACATATTCATTCCTGTGGTTTGGATGGTGACTATCCCCCAAAGGCCCATGTGTTTAAAGGCCTGGTCCCCAGGATAGCATCACTGGGGCCATTCAGCCTTAGAGAGGTGGAGCCTAATGAGAGGTTTTTAGGTCATTGGGGTAGGAGGAGTGTGGTACTTTAAGTGGACTTGGAAACTTATCCTCCTCTCTCTGCTCCCTGGCCATGAGTTGAGCAATTTTGCTTCACCACTCACTCCTCACCATCGACCAAAAGGCAATGGAACTGGGCTACAAAGCGATCTCAAGGCAGCCTGAACTGCATAACTGCATAGTGAGATTCTGCCTCAAAAAGACCAAAAAACAAAAAAAGGCAGTGGTGCCAAACAATAATGAACTAGAAACTCCAAAACTGTGAGTCAAAATAAACCTTTACTTTTTACGAGTTAATTATCTCTGATATTTTCATTATAGTGATAGAAAGCTAACACATCTATCATCCATTTTCCTCATTCTGTTGCTGAAAGAAGTTTCTTTGTTCCATAATTTGGGTGTCCCAATGCTTTCACATTCTCATTCCCAATCATAATCTATGCTCAAGAAATGATAAAAAATTGAAATAATTCTCATCATTCTCAAAAATTGAAATGACTGCCAGGAGGTAAAATAAAATCTTGTAGGGAAAGAGTTGCCTTTCAGCAAAGTTTTGTAAAAATGTACATCCAGTGCCCATCCAATTCCCATAGCACAATATACTGTCTAAGTTTTTGTTGAATTAAATTGAAATATGATTCAGTGGGTAAAATTAAAGATTTCCAAACCAAACATTGTCTTCATTAGAGCACTACTTTCAAGAATGATAACTTTCTGTTGAAAACAGTTCATTTAAGCAGGTATTAGAGTCTTAGATGAACATGTAGGTATTCAAAAAATTTTAGAGTTTCAGTTAGAAGACAAATTATGCAGTAAAAGGGACTCAACGGAAAAAGAAAGGTCAAGAAGTAACTTGGGAAAAGAGAGTTGTGACTTAGAAGGCCCTAGCATACCAGGGTGTCAGAAGATTTTCTGAAACTTGGAAATGATGCAAAAAGAGATCAACAGGACCACTTCCAATGCAGTGCTAGGCTTGACTTTTCATTGTCTGAACCAACTTACAACTGTAGAGACAGAACTTAACTGGTAGAATTTTCTTTGTTAGAAAAGATAGCCAGAGAGGTTACAGTTTATGGCTCTGTTGGGTATTTCCCACTTTTATATTTACTCTCTCATTCTTATTCTAGAATTTCCCATAAATGCCAAGTGATACTTTTTGAGCCAGTTTTAACATATCACTGGTTCTTTTATTAACTAGTGAGTTGAATAAATTTTTGACAAATGTTCATTTTGTATTGTATGACTCATAATTTTCTCTTTACAAGACTTATCAAGAATCTTCACAACACATCATTAGGAAAGTGTGAGGTGATTGAAGAGCTAGAACTTTCACCTATAGTTCCGTATTGTGTCTGGTTTCTCCCCCGTAAAAGTCTTATTTTCATCCAGTGCTATCAAAGGAGCGATAAGCAATTTTATATATAACTTCATATACTTCTTATTAATGACTAAAGTAAATGTTTTTCATCCATCCTACAATATTAATTGAGAGCCTGTATTATATACTTCTATACTAAGAAATATTTAAAAATGTACTTTTGAAAAATTCAGTTGCTTCCAAAGTATAGGGACATGATAAACCATTACAGTTTTTCTGCTAATCAAAAAAAAAAGACATGTAATATTTTTCTTTCTGTTGGAAGACAATTAAACTTTGAAATTTCATAACTACTGTAAAATATGACTTCAAAAGGACCGATGTCTTTCTATAACTAAAGGAGAAAACAACTTTAAATCACAATTCTTGATATTTGAAATTTTCAAGCAAATAGAGCAATGAAAACTTTTGATAATTCTAATTACTCCAGCTGTAGAATCGATTGAGGTCTACACAGACAAACTGTTGCTCCGTTACCACTTTAGTGAACAGGACTGATAATCAAGCCTAACCACATGGACTGGTGAGCTCCATTAGCCTGCCGTGTTAGGGAGAACAGAATGATAAGTTCTCTTACAAGATTCTCCTGCAAGATGAGCTGGTGGGTTGTCAATTCTACAGCTTGAAAGTGTTCTCATAGCTCTGGTTATCCACAGGAACCCGGGCCAGCGTGAATGAAAAGGAAAAGTCCATACACCGAGTCAGAACAACTGGGCTTTAGGGCTGGATTCCGTCATTAACAGATTAGAAGGCCTTTGATAAATCACAAATCGCTCTGACCCTCAGGATCATCCTCAAAGTGAAGGCCTGATGAAGGCATGTGTTTTCATTATTACTAGCTAGTTTAAATTTTACTGATATAAATAAGGATCAGAAAATAATGATTGTCAAAATAAACTATTAAGTGTTTAAAATCGATGTAATAGAAGTGTGGGGTAACTGACACAAGAGTCACAATCAACAGGATCATCAAAATAAGTAAAATTTCAACTCAGAAGAAAGGAGAGCGTATGTTAAATATGGATAATTAGGATTTCGATAAAAAATATTCCCAAACTAAAGAAAGCTCATGTAGCAAATAATATTAGCCTAAACCAAATATCATTTTAGCAACACTATTGCTTAACTCTGTGCTCACCAAGCAACACTCTCAGCATGAAGAATGGATTATGCATTCGGCCAGCTAGGGAAAGAGTTCCTTCCACTGCAACTGACTAACCTAGGTACCATTTGTTAGTAAAGCATCCTATGAATTCATCTTGGTTTAATCAACCCTAAGACAGCTTAAGCTTCATTAAGTGATAAATTCAATTTCATGACCTTAGAAAATAAAATCATTACCATGGAAAGATAGCATTCCTTTGAGGATCTGTTTACAAAAGGAAGCCAGCCACACTCATACCTGCAGTGAGTACATAGTGGTTTAATCAGGACTTTGTGGGAAATATGAAAACACTATTAGCAAACTCATTGATCAGGCTTCCCTTTTATCATGTCTTTGTTAAGGCATATGTCTCAACTACATGGTGATAACATGATTTCAAGAAAAACAAGAGATCTTCTCTACAGCAAAAGGCATTGCTTCATTGTCCCCACCTCTCAGAACTCCTCAGAAATGGTGGGACTTGGGAGAGCAGTTTAGCTTTATAGACGCATAAAACATTAACATTTTAACAAGTACAGTAGTGAGAATAATTGTTATATTTCATTTATAAGAAGGGTTACAGAGCATTTGCATTTTAAATCAAGGAATATTTCCAGAAGGCATGCTGCATCCAAGGACCGTGCCTTTCAATCATTATCCCCATCTGTAGGTTCCAATCACTAACCAGCCAAATGGCAAAGGCTCCTTGGAGGAATCAGTTAAGCCAATCTGAATGTCTTAATATGACACATTCCTCTTTTTTTAGAGAAAAAGATAAAACCTTCAAGATTGAATGTTTTAGTGACTTTTTAAGTCCATAAAGTTGTTTTTTCATTTGCAACCCATAAGGCCAGGTTTCTGGCTCTCATCTCTGGGTCACCTGCTTTGAAACTGCTAAAGATCTTGTTGAAAACTTAGATGTTTGGGTCCACAGACTTAATAAATCATCACTGCTGAAGTGGAGCCTGAGAATCTGTATTTTTCATATACTGCTCAGGAAATTCTAAACACATGCAAGTTTGAGAGACACTGTCTTAAGAGATATTGGGTAAATAAGGACCTAAAAATAAAAAAAGCTCAATGTCATATTGCTATAGATCCTTTTGACCTACAGCATCTATCTAATAATTCCTCCATCTTTTCTCGAGTAGTTTATTTTACATGCAAATTTAATAATTTATAATTCAGCTCTGTAGAATCATCCCTTCTTAGTCCCTTCAAGCTGTTATAACAAAATATCTTAAGCTGTATAGCTAATTAACAAAAGAAACTTGTATTTCACAGCTCCGGAGCCTGGCAAGTCCGAGATAGAATTGCTTGCTGGTAAAGACTTGCTGGTTTCTATATGGTGACTTCTAGCTGTGCCCTCACATGGTAGAAGGGTTTATGAAAGCTCCTGAGTTCTTTTACAAGGGAACTGATTCCAGTCTTTAGGACTTCACCCTCACTTTTTTTTTTTTTTTTTTGGCACTAGGGATTGAACTCATGACCTCATGCTTGCCAGGCAGGCGCTTAGGCCACTGAGCTAAACCCCCAGCCCTATTCACCCTGACTTCTTAATCATCTCATAATGGTTTTACTTTCCAATAATACCCTTAACGGGTAGAATTTTAATATATGAGTTTTGAGAAGACTTTGAACATTCAGATCATAGCACACACTGTCTGATCCTCATGTCCCCACCCTGAAGCCTCAAAATCATATGAAAAATAACGTTCAAGCCTAGAATCACAAAAATACCCCCTCAAGCTTCCCTCAGTTTGTAAGAGGTTGCCTCTGTCATGACATTGACAAGCCATAATTCACTCTTTTTGTCACCTATAATCCCATTTTAGAGAACGGGGTACTGGTGCTGGAGAAAGCACACTAGTTTTGGTGATAGACCTGTTGCAATTCTGCCATCCCTCCCACTGGCCCTTGGTAACTCCTTTTATATTCACTGTATATTTATTTACTTACCTATTTTATCATACTGAGGGGGAAAAAAATCTATGAGTGCTCTATCACTGAGCTACATCCCTATCCCCTTTCATTTTTAGTTTTGAGACAGGATCTTCCCAAACTGCTAAGGCAGGACTCGAATTCGTGATCCTCCTTCCCACATCAACCTCCTTCAGTGCTGGGATTATAGGTGTGTGCCTCCATGCCCGGCTGATAACGCCTTTTAATTTGAGCAAGATGCTAATCTCCCTAAGGTTTCATTTTCTCGTCTAGACAATGGAAAGCATAGTGTTTGAGGCTGTTAGGAAGATTAAAGACCATTTCTGTGATGGTTGTGTTCATGAATCAATCATGCATACAAATGTATGGGCACTCAGTGCTCCTTCTGAGTTCTTGGGATCTATCAGTGAGAGAAAAAAGACTCTGGCCCATATGGAATTTGCAACTTTGGAAAGAGGAGCTAAATGTTAAACAACAAATATAATAAATAAGTAAATTATACCATAAGTTAATAGTGATAAATGCAAAGGAAAAAACACAAGAACAGGAAAAGGCAAGGTAAATGAGATCAGTCTAAGGGTTGGAGACATCAATTAAGGATTCTTTGAGAAAGTGAGACTGAATTAACTGGAGGGAAGAGAAGAATGGGGAGGCAGAGCATCCTAACAAGGAGCCAACTGGAATGAGGCCCTGGGATAGGAGGAATGGGAAGGGTGCCTTGAAAGCAGCCTACTCTGGGTGAAATGGAGAATGGTTTTTGGATTCTGGACACTAAAGTGCTGCAATATACGTTCTAAGACATTACTTTCTGAGTCCAAAAAGATTTTAAGAGATGAGTCTTTTTCAAGAGAAATAGATTGCACTTTGATTCTGCACTGATTATTCTTTATAGCAGAACTTTAAAATAGGAAAATATTTACTAAGGGATTCTCCTACAATTACATAATCATCTTTACAGTGGTGTGTATGCATGCACATGCAAGCATGTGTGTGTCTGCACGCCTGCACATGTGTGTGATGTATGTGGCTGTGTCCATGTACATGCATGTAGACGCATGTGCATGCTGTGGATGTACACACTCGCTTATTCACACAGTCTCAAGCTAACATCTAGATGCAGTTGCCACCTTGCCTGGATCTCATGCCAAGTCTCACCCTGCTATGATAGCTGGTGAAAACTATGTCCCTAGTTGGGTTTGAAGAAGAAATTGTACTTCTGCACCTCTAACCATCTGCTGGTATACCTGTGCAGGAAATGAAAATTCGGCTGAGGCCATTTGACATTCCATTGAAAGATTTTATAAATTATGCATTTAGTCAATTCTGCATAGTTAAATGAGGGATGATACAATGTTAGATCTGGTGCATGGAGGAAGTGGGTTAGCACTTAGGAGTAACCATCTAATATTCAAAACTTTGGAAAGCAGCTAAGAAGGACAAAAAGGTATTTTTTTTTACACAGATGCTCTGTCACCTAACACCATGTGTTTCAAAGGAATTTTACTACCAGAACTTTGTGATATATTGTAGGGATCTTAACAGTAAAGGCATTATCTTCTCATATTTTACTTCAGACCTAATATCTTTATTGAAAGTTAACTTTTCTTTATAGGCCATTGTACTAGCTCATATTGCCTGAATAAAATGTAATGATGCAATAAGGTAAAATTTGTCCCATGGAACAGATAAACGTGAGGCTGTTGAATGGGAACCTTGAGCCCTCCACCCTTTGTTTGCTGTCCCACAGTGGCTGAATTATAAGTTTAACACGTCCTGTAACTATTAAACCTTCATATCCAAAAAGGAAAATGCTATGCTACATTAACATGTTTCTCTAATTAGAGTCAAGTGCAATAAAATATTACCTCATACTAATATCTTTTTTAATTCAACTAGAGAATTGAATTAAGCCAAATAAAATCTGATTGAACATATAAACTAATAAACTTCCTTCTCTATCTCCCTTCTAATGTCATGTAATCTGAACAGTGGCAGTCACTATTGTCAAATTATTCTTCTAAGGATGCTTACATCAATATTCAAAGTGAATTGATATCCTCTAGGATGGAAAATATGGAAGATCAAATGTATTCCTTCGCTGATATAGCTGATGAGAACCTCCACACTGAACTTGAAGCCCAGCTCTGACCTACAGCTGTGTGAGCCAGGGAAAGGTGTTAACCTCTCTGTGACTCTTTTCATTATCAATAAAGTGATGAAGCTGTAAAAATGGTAAGAGGATAAAATGAATTAATGTGTGAAAGCACTTTGAGCAGTAACTAATATGTGACAGGCCTTTAAATAAATAGAAAAACATTTTAAATTAAATGACTTCCTTAATGACCCACTCTAAAGAAAAAAATTGGTAGGGGTGGGCATAGAGGAACAGGAAAAATTACTACCTCTAGCATTATTTTGCAAGTTACTTTTAAAGCCTATCTAATTGCATTCACTCTCCCAAATCCTCAAAATTATGAGGCCCATGCCTCTCCCTTTGCAAAGGTAGCACCCATACAGGTAATTCTGAACATGAAGCCTAAACTCTATTTCTTCTCTTCCTTTTTGAACTGTCTCTCCAACTATTTAGGAAAAATATCCTGGGCTTGTCTCTATGAGAGAAGACCTGTTGCTCAGTCCAGGATTGTCTGTGGTGTTATGGGGGCTAATAGAGCAGCAGTTCCTGAAGATGGGAAGAACAAATCCAGAAGCGATTTTATAGAGCCAGAGCTCTCTGAGACCCTGATGAAATGCTGATCCTGCCATTCCCCAGGCATATGCATTAAGTGATGAAGTGAACCAGAGTGAACAAATACATATACAAGCCCATGTACACACATAGTAACTACTCACTCAAAACCCATCTGTCCTCCCCTCAGTCTCCTTGGAATGATCCAATCCAGCTCACACATTACTACCTCCAGAACGTCTGTAGTCAGTCTACTGCCTACAACTGTGGCTGGCATATGATAGACACCCAATAGATAGTTAGGGACAGACGAATAAATGATTTGCTTCTTCACAAACCTTAAAGAACCAACAACTTCCCCCAATACCAAAAAAGGCAATATTTATCACTTTTTTTTTGAGGGGAGGGAAGAGTTAACATATCCACATGGTTCAAAATTAAAATGATACTGTAAAAGAAGAATATTCAACAGAAAATCTATTTATCTCACACTTCAATTATCATGCTCTTCTCCCAGATTATTAATTTTCCCACAGTTGGCACGATTCCACTCTGTCCTCAAACCTTACTTCTAACCCCTTTCTTTTCTTCCACTTGTCTATTTTCTCCTTAATCTGTTTTAAATTTTAACACCTAAAGACAAAATTGACACATTAAGGACTTACATATTGCATAAAATTATCTGGTTTCTTTTACATTTTGTTATATAATCACAAATCTAGTTCATACAGTTAAAGTTGCAAATTAAGGGTTAGCTCAGTTTGTTGTTTTCTAGACTGTGTTTGTGCTATTGGTACTACTATAGCCAAAATTGACATAATTGTTCTAAACAGCTGTTGGTCCTGGTATTCCATGACTAAGATTGATTAAGGGTCACAGAAAATACTATGGCACAGTGCCAAATAACTAGGGACTAGACCACACAAGCAACAACTTTGATCACCAACAAACAGAAGAGGTAAGATCTTACAATAACTCAAAACCCAAAAACCAGCTACACCTGGAAGATATCTCAAAGAAGTAATTACCACCTAATGGTCCCAAATACTACCAATAAAGCAATACACCATAGGCAACTTACAAGATCACCCCAGGAATTAAACTAAAAAAAAAAAAAGAGAGAAAATAAAATGAGAAAACACTTCAGCAAAATGTAACCTCAGACATCCAGTTCACCAAAGGCAAATTCAGGTGGCAATGAGGCAGGACAATCCAAAAGCCCCCCACCAGGTCTCTCTGAAGTCCAACAAAGCAATTGAATGAGTCTCTGGAAAAAATGAATTCAGAAATAATCTCTCAGATAACTACAGAGATTACCAAAATACACAGCATGCTTAATGACATTAGAGCAGACACAGAAAAAAAAATAGATGAACTTAAGCAAATTATGAAAGCTCAGCATAGGAAAGAAATGGAACCTATAAAACAAATTCAAGCAGATATCCAGGAGAATAAAAACTCCATTGAAAATATTCAAAGCAGATTAGGCCAGTGTGAGGACAGGATCTCAGATATTAAAAATGGGCTTGCAGTTAGCGACCAGGAAAAGAAAGATTTCTCAAAAATACCAAGGGACCATGAGAAATCAATCCAGCAGCTTCTAGATGAGACAAAGAAACATAACTTAAGGTTAATTGTTGTCAATGAACAAACAGGAGATACCATAAATGACATTGAAAAAATGTTCACAGACATCATGACAGAAAACTTTCCTGGTAGAGAAAAAGAATTTGACATACAAATAAATGAGGCATATAGAACTCCAACTATCAATAATGAAAAAAAATCTACAGCCAGGCATATCACAGTCAAGAGCCCAAAAATTTAACACAAGAATAGAATCCTAAAAGCTGTTAGAGAAAAGAAACAAATCACCTGTAAAAGAAAGCCCATCAGAATTACAGCTGACTTCTCATCACAAACTCTTAGGTCAAGGACAGCTTGGAGTGAAGTACTCCAAGTTCTAAAGGAAAACAACTTTCAACCCAGATTGATGTACTCTGCAAAACTATCTTTCAAAATTGATGGAGAAATAAGACCTATGACAAAGCACATCTGAGGAAATTTAAGACCACTAAATCAGCACTCCAAAGTGTTATGAAGGACATTCTAGAAAGAGATAATAAGGACTACAACCCCGTGAACCCCAACAGAAGGAACCCACCAGGGAAAGCAAACAATTAGAGGCAGGGTAAATGGGGGGTAGCCAGCAACAGGAAAATAATGTGATAAGGATAGGTCAATACATATCAGTTATAACCACCAATGTTATTGGTCTCAATTCACCATTCAAGAGACACAGACTGGCAGAATGGATCAAGAAGCAAGATCCAACAATATGCTGCATACAAGAAGCACATTTAACTCAAAAGGAAATTCACAGACTGAAAGTCAAAGGATGGAAAACAATACTCCATGTGACAGGAACCCTGAAAAAAGCAGGCATAGCTATTCTATTTGCAGAAAGTGAATTTCAAGCCAAGACTGATTAAGAGAGATAAAGAAGGTCACTATATCCTC